>CAIGRT010066100.1:0-19474 GCA_903798405.1 Fraxinus platypoda | reverse complement strand
TATATTGGAAAGAAAATATAGTTAGAATTAATAGAGAAATTAATAAAATAAAAAATAAAATTAGAACATTAAACAATTGTTTTGATAAAAGATATATAGATAAATACGAGAATAATTGGCTTTTCCATTTATTAGGAGAAATAAACTTAAGTTATCCCATAACAGGAATAGAAAATCTTGACTTGACTAAAGAATAGAAGAAGGACATTTATTTCTTTTTACCAAATTATGTCATTCAGGGTGTCACCCATTATGTTACCATAGCAAGGTCCTTATTTTATTCCACTATTATGCGATCAACATCAGTTAACAGAAAAAATTCCCTGCAACTCGTACCTGATATTCTTGTGGGCCCTTTACCCATGATTGGTTTACTGGTTTCAACATGATCCAAAATCTAATCCAATCAATAAGGACAAAGATCAAAAATCTTGGTCAGTTAGTCGCGCGCCTTGGCACGGAGAAATAAACACAATAGCACTAAAAGCTCATTCTTATTTGGAATCATAGATGATAAGGTTGGTCACTATTAAAATTAAGCCCTTTAATGGAACTTTTGGCTCATACTCTCCTTGATTTGTACCAGGCTCTATCTCAGCTAAGTTATTACCAGTGTCTTGAGAAAACTGGTTATCTATTTTTTTTCCCATACATTTTCCTATATCGAACCTGAAGCCCAGTTACTTAAATCACATGTAGCCTTTCTTCATAACCAAAAAATTCATATAAACCAAAATGGAAATGATGGAAGTGATTTTATATGAGTATAGGTCAAATGCAAATAGATAAATCACGAAGTATGATTAAATTCATATATCAATGGAGAGCGATGAAAAAGTTCCACTGCTTATTAGCTAATAGAACACTTGATGAGACCTAATAAAAGTTCTGTGATGACTGCTTAGGACTTCTCTGATACTTCCCATAGTCCGAAATTAGCCTAGAGATCACTGAAGCACACAACAAACTGGAGAACTTGAGATTCAGACTTCTTGGACGCTTTTGTTACATCTTTGTTTGTGCAGCATTCGTTGCAACCCTCCACATTCCCAGTGCATGCCATTTTGTGGTATAATGGCCTTTTAGGAAGTGTCAGTTAGTTATGGAGCCTGTTTGCTCCACTGTGCAAAACCAAGGGGTAGTCCTGGCAATTTGAAAAAAGGGGTCTGAATAAGCGCAGTTGGGTTTGGAATAGTTGCAATTCTATATTTCAAGCCATTTCTTGCAAACTTATAATTTTTTTTTTGTTTTTGAGATATTAAGTATCTGCATGATACTAACTTGTAAAATGATGTCATGGATACCTTCCTCCTTGTAGAGTGCAGAGGCCAAAGGGAGTGTGGATTTTATTTGCGAACATTATCCTACTACGTTTTGATCATTATCAATCTATGTTGCTGTAGGTGGTTAAGAACCAGGGATATGGGCTAGCAGCAGATGTATGGAGCCTTGGATGCACTGTTTTGGAGATGTTAACCCGACGTTTTCCATACTCCAATGTGGAACCTGTAAGTAAAGCAGTTTGTTTTGGATTTCCTGAAAAGAATCATAACTTTTGAACCCCCACCGGCCATAATGGTTGCCAATTATTATATAATAAATTTAGGATTTTTCTTAAACAATTGCATTATATATTTGGACCACTTACTCTGAGATCATTATATATATAGGATATAATAAACTATTGTATAAATAACTCACAATCATGGTAACTAACGGAGATATCTGCCTCTTCCTCGAGTAGAAAGCTTTGTCTGTTCATTAGTGCTTTGACTATTTTTCGTTGTTACAATATTGCATATACTGTCATGTTGAAAAATAGATAATATTATCAACGAAAGAGATGCAAAAATATAAAGATGTCTCCTCATGAGTATGTTTTTTCTTGTGCTATCAGCCTAGGCAAATTGTTAACGAGAGATGCAAATGATACCAATTCATTGAATTTTGTTGGGTGGATATTACTCAACGTTAGCTAATTACCTCAAAAGTCAAAGTTGGAGGATAGAAAGATTACAAATATAACTTTAAGTGGGAGAAATATTGGATAAAATCATATTTCTTTTTGACTATTTCTCTTCTCCACTTGGAAAGTCAAAGGAGGAGGACAAGTTAGAATGAAATTCTCTACATCCACCTCCTTGATTCCACCTCATTTCTCCTCTATAAATACATGTCTCTTCTCCTCAATTGAAAATCCAATCTTAGAGGAAGAAAATCTTACTAGGCTGCTGAAGATTTTTTTTCTGTAATACTTTGGGATTTGTTTGATGAGTGAATTCTATATGATTGTAACAATTTTTTATATAGTGAAAAAGCTTTGATGGTCCATTTGTACGTTATATTATTTATTTTTCTTTATTTCCTAATATTCTCGGGGACAACGAAAGATCCTGCCGTAACTTTCCCAACACTTGTTTTGGAGCATGACAGTTCGTTCTCTCTGATCAACAGATGCTGGCACTATATAAGATAGGAAGGTGTGAGCTACCACCGATTCCGTTTTCTCTTTCCAGTTATGCACTTGATTTTATCCTTAAATGTCTACAAGTTGATGCAAGTGCACGTCCAACAGCCCCTGAGCTCTTGGATCATCCCTTTGTGAAGCGGCCACTTCCAGCAGCTTCGTGGGAACCAAGTTTCGGCTCCACATCCGCTAGTTACAGATTTGGGACAGGTACTCCATTTCATGAGCAGAATATTCATGAAGCTTCCAGTACAGTAAATGACACAGATTGGGGGAGATCACTGAATTCGAGTCTTTCTGACGCTCCTATTTCACTTGATGGGCATTTCAAATTTACCTGTAAAATGCTGGGATTTTCTGGAATTGAGGATTTCGAGATACCTGTAGAGGAATATGAGGCCATGAAGGTCAGATCTTCAGTTGCTCATTTAATTAGTCAGCAAATTGAGGATAGTAATGGTAATGTTTTTGAAATTTCCGATGATAGGGGTAGTGTTTTGAATTTAATGAATCAGAAAACTGAGAATAGTATTAGTAATGTAATTGAAATTTCCGGTCATAGTTGTAATAAGGTTGAGGTAATTAATCACAAAAGTGATCGTAATGGTATTGAGGATTTGGAATATTCAAATAGTGGTAGGGGTAGTAGTTCTAGTATTATTAGTAGAGGTTATGATGCAGGTTTACATGATTTATCAAAGAAGCTAGAGAATAGTGCTAGGATAATTAATCTAGTAAGGGATAACTTAAGTGGTGAATTGGGGAAATTTGGTAGAAATTGTATTAATGGTGTGTGGCCACATGTTCTGGTGCCGCCACCTTCAATGTCATTACCCGTGATTGATAATGAGTGCTCAACTTGGGATATTGTGAAATTATTTGGCCCGGATCAAGAGACTGAAGGAGTTGGGAAGAGGAGGGATGAGGAGAATCATATGAGGAGAGGATTGATGACGATAGAAGAGAATGGTGTGTTGTCTACCAAACCTGAGAATGATGATGATTCTTGGAGTACCTCTACGGAGAAAACGTCCTACCCATCATCCAGTGGGAGAGTTAGACGCATGGACTGGCAGAAAGGGGAGCTCTTGGGTTGTGGATCATTTGGATCTGTTTATGAAGGAATTACCGAGTAAGTGCTACTTCTTTTCACATTTACTCCTGGGTGCTAACTTGAAATGAAATTGAGCATAAACTGTGTTTTATAATATCCGAGCTTTGCATCTTATTTTTAAAATTTTGAACTCCTATTATTGTTTATTGACTGCATAAAATCTTTTGAACTCCTATTTGTTATTTATTTGGCAGCAACAAATCTATAGAATTGTTCATCAAAATAATGAATTTATGGATTATATCAATCTGATGATTTTTCTGTAAAATCCTATAGTTAATACTTAATTCTTTATCAATTAAGAAAGAAAAGTTTGTAGCTTGAAATAGATTCTTTCCTTGCAATGCATTGGTTGCTTCCATGATAAAGGGAGATATAGAGCTACTCTGGTGGTTCAATAGATTCCAATTGATGGTTATTTTTAGAGAATTAATTTTTCAGACAATACATCTTTCAAATGTATTTGTCTATAATGGATATTTTTCTTTCATTTATTTGTGGTAGAAGTCCAAAGCTTGGTGTTAAAAAAAGTTTACTTATCCTGTAATATCCTTCCACAATTCTCTCTTTTGAAAGAACATATTGTTAAAAAGCTTTGCACTTGATTGTATTTGCTATAATATGCTAAACTTTTTTGTATATATGCTTTCTCTGCAGTGATGGATTCTTTTTTGCTGTGAAGGAAGTATCTTTGCTTGATCAAGGGGATGAAGGAAAACAAAGGATTATCCAACTTGAACAGGTTTAGCTGTCAGTGCTTTGCTTAATTGTTCACTTGACTTGGCACCTGCTTCTAGATTCCTTCTCAGTGGCTCTGATAATTATTTGGTGTAAAACTCTCCGCCTTTCCCCCAACTCGGTTCTTTAATATACATTTTCTTCTGGCCCATTCAGGAAATTTCTCTTCTAAGTCAGTTTGAACACGAGAATATTGTCCAGTATTACGGCACGAAGAAGGTAATACCCTTTTGCAAATTAACTATACATATTCTTTATTATGATTATTATATTTTTCCGGTGGAGGGTGTAGTAGGATTGGTTTTTCTTGCTTTTAGCATTGGTTTCCAGCTTATAGTTGTTGCTTCAACTTTGGTAGCACTATTATAAGATTCTTTTCTTTTCCTTTCACAAGATTCTTGGATTTTATTCATAGAGATGGTAGAAATTGAAGTACTAGATATAGAGAACTTCTTGTGTTGTCCACTATTTCAAACTTTTTGACAAAATTGAAGCTCACTGAAATTGAATTTTCCACTGAGCTTTAACTTTTTTCTTCTTTCTTCCTTCAGTTTTTCATTCACATCTTAATTTTCCTTGCGTATGTTCTATTTCAAATTTTATTAGATAACTCTTGTTTGGCTCACATCAAGATTAGAGTGCTGAAAGTTATGTTTTTTATTTCGTAGGTTGAATCACATCTTTACATCTTTATTGAGCTGGTTACTAAAGGATCCCTTCTGAGCCTTTACCAGAAGTACAACCTCCGAGATTCGCAGGTCTCCGCTTATACTAGACAGATTTTACATGGCTTGAAGTATCTGCATGATAAAAATGTGGTCCACAGGTGATTGAACCAAACAACTCTGTATTTCTGGTTTGCATGATAAAAATGTGGTCCACAGGTGATTGAACCAAACAACTCTGTATTTCTGGTTTTAGTGCTTTGTTCCAAAAATTAGGTTATATTTTAAAAGATATTATACATTAAATCATAATTCTTCAACCATTCACGTGCTGTATATTTGAATTGTATCTTCTTTACTGACACTTTTGAGCATTTGCAGAGTTGCAGTTACACTTCTCCCTTCTCATATTCTTTATCATTTAAGATATTTTTTTTTGCCAGCACACATTTTTTCTGTAAAAATTTTCGCATTAACCTTTTCCTAGTGGCTGAGGATGTGTATACATTTTTCATTTTTGTGTAGATCTTCTTCTTGATTCACTTCGAATCTTCATCTTTATCACATTATTTTTGATATTTAAAATTGTTGACAGCCGCTTACCTTACTTACATCAAGCATATTCACTAGAGATAAACCTGTATTGTTTCCTTCTTGTGCTGCAATATGGTAGGAGAATGTAATTAACATAAGATCGATGACCCTATGCACTTGAAACTGTAGCATTGTGTAGTATGCGTTCTGTTTTCTAGATTAAGAAACTGAAGTAGGATCAACCAATTTGTAGATTTCTTTCTCTAAACTTGGTAAGAATCACCAGCCATGAGCATGTTTTGCTAAGCCTAAAGAAAATGGAGGCAAATTGTACAAAAAGCATTTCAGTTGGAGGTTTTCTATATAAAACTAGAGAATTGGGTAACAATTAGCCCTGTGTTTCAATGGGCCTTATCTCTGTACTATGGAATTACTTATATTTAGCCCCCGTTTGGCCCCATTAAAATTATAATGCATTTTTCTCTCTTCTTGTCAACCTCACATTCTTCAATAAAATAATATTACACGTAATTCAAAAACTTTTTCTTCTTTTTTAACCACACATTTTTCAAAAAAAACACTATTCTAATCCAATAATTAGAATTTCAAATAATGGGGGCCAAACGGGGGCTTAGGTTGCTGTGATCTTAACAGGGAAGAACACTAAAAAATGGAAGTGATACATTGTGATGAAGAAAGACAGTCATTTCATAATTAGTAACACAAGCGTTTTCTTGCGATCCTTCTCTTTCTCCTCTTCCTTTTTCATGCTTTAAAAATGGCAAAGAATTTGCCGTGCTTCCTTTCTACAAACTGATTGTGTAACACCAAGATCTCTTGCTACTCTTGTTTCAGAGCTATTAAGTGTGCAAATATATTGGTGGATGCGAATGGTTTGGTGAAACTTGCAGATTTTGGCCTTGCAAAGGTTGCAATACTGTCCTTTCTTTTTTATCCTTCAAATTAAAATAACTTCTTACTTTAGCTTTTTAATTTGTGTACTATAATTGTTACTACTACGCCCAATATTGGTAGTTGATTCATTGTGCAGTTCCTTATGTATACGGAGTCTCTCAAGACTGCATTCTGGATGGCTCCTGAGGTTTGCTTTGACCTTTCTCCAGATTCATTTAAGTAGCACAACGAGGTTAAATACTTTTATGATCAATACATAGTGAGATTTTAACAACCCTAGAACTTAACACGATACTAGCTGTTCCGTTTTATTGTTTAGTGGAAAGAAGGTGACATGAATCTTGAAGCAATTTGTGCCTTAATTTTAAGGTTGACATAGTCTCGTGCTTGGATTAGAATTTCTTTTACTCATTTATCTTAAAGGCACAAGTCACCATCTTTATTTGGGGATATGTTTTTGTTGTTCCTTTTTTTTTTCATGTAGTGGTGAGGTTGATTATGGATGGTGGGAGTTGCTTTATGTGGTAATAGGTTAGTCTCAGAATGGGTAAATGGAAATGTGAAAGTGCTTTAGGAGTCTTTAGCTACACAATACTTGTAAATAAGGAAGAAAGATGTATTTGGTAAAATTGATAATGTGGTCATTATACGTCATTTTTCAAAGTATGAAAACTCGTTGGGAACAATTCTAAAAAATTGTGAGATTTTTACTATTATTATATAGTTTTCTTGTTTGAAAATAATTTCCGTGGTTAATCCAGCACCCACTCAATTCGACTCCTAACTCCACCCCTTGTTTAAAAGGCCAAAAATGTGTTATCACGCAAATGTTGGTAACCTTGTCTTGAGTGAGTTTCAATTAGAGTCTATAGATTTTAACTGGTGTCTCTTTCTGAAATGCCCCCGTTGCATATGAGGAAAGCATACACCCCTGTGGGGGCGTTGTTATTTATATTTTATGTTATCTACATTTATTAGGAATACCGCTTAGCTTGTTTTACTTTAAAATCAGTAACCTGTATTACTTCATGTTTAAAAGGATTACTTGAGCTTTGGCTTTTGTCAAGCAATAGTTGCTTTGGACTATCAGTGGGAATCGAATTCAGGAAGGCGTGCTTAAAGAAAGGAAATAAAATGTTAAGACATGTAGTGTTACTGAATATTCTCCAATTAGTTTGGAGCTTCAGCGCAAACTGTAGTAGACCTTCTGGACTGCATAGACTGATGATCATCACTCTAGATGAATATCATTATTCGTTTGGTTATGTGCCTTTTATGGATATATAAGCACGGTAGAACTTGGAGACTCGAACGGTTGTACGAAATTGTTGCATATTTTTTGTAATGCACTCTTTGCAGCCCTTCATATTCCCAGTACGTAGGATTTTGTGTCGTGATGTCCATTTGGAAGTGCCAGTTAATTTGACGAGCCTGTTAGCTCCATTAAGCAAATCAAGGGGTATGGCAGGTAGATTGAAAATAAAGAGGGAATAAGCAAACTGATAAATTGTTTTCATGAATACAATTATTTCCTTTTCCTTTCAGTGTGTCAAAGCCAAAGGGAGAGGGGTTTTAATTAGGGAACCTTTTCCTACTACTTTTTGCTCTATGTTGTTGCAGTTGGTTACTATGCGAAGATATGGACTTGCAGTAGATATATGGAGCCTTGGGTGCACTGTCTTGGAGATGCTTACCCGACGTTTTCCATACCCCAACACCAATTGCGTAAGTAAAGCTTGACGGTATTGTATATCCTCTCTGATGGACATAAATATCAAGTAGAAATCTTTGTGTCTTCATTCTAGCTAGTAGTGCTTTGAATATTTTCCATTTTAATTTTGGAGCTTGACAGTTGCAGGCATTATTTAAAATAAGAAGGGGTGAGCTACCACCCATTCCCGATTCACTTTCCAGCGATGCACGCGATTTTATCCTTAAATGTCTACAAGTTGAAGTGAATGCACGTCCAACAGCCTCTCAGCTGTTGGATCACCCTTTTGTGAAGCCATCATCTTCAGGCTCGCCGTGTCCTCGTAGTTCTCTGAGTATGAGAAAATTGTTTAGGGAACAATAGAAATTAATTATCACCTTCCTGTTATTGTCTCATTGTAGTACAATATCCATAAAACAATCATTTCTCTATGTACTTTTATATGATTTTAGAAGGAAGGTTAGAGGCTACGCACGCAGTTGATACTTTCGTACAACATGGCTACGACACAGACTTGGAGATTCCTTGGGGCGCAAGAGATAACACGTCATGGCAATCTTCATCGACAAGTGATGATGTGGGACAATTCTATTACGAATAGTACAAGACATTATTGTTTGTAATAGAATTTTATTTTTTATTTAGTTACGAACTTTTTATTCTTTTAGGTTTTTTTATTACTTTTTTCTTTTAGATTTTAGTTACTTATTTTCCTTAAGCTTTCAGAATTAATGCCCTGTTTGAAAGATGAGATTTTCCATGGAAAATGAAAAATATTTTCCACTTTCCAAGTTTTTGGTGTTTGAAATGTCAAATTTTCCATGGAATAACTTTTCCTCACTCAACCCTCACGCGCCCTTATTCCCACTTTTTAAGGAAAATATTTTCTTCTTGTTTTGGTGGGAATTGTGTTTTCCAGGTTTGGGTTTTTTTTTTTTGGCAATTGAAAAAAATTCTAGACACAATGGTAAAAAAAATTATTCTCTTTAATGGACAATTTACATGCAAAACAAAGCCAAACGATAATATTCGGTATGGTAATAATTTTTTAAAATTTTTTGAATTTTTTTTTACAATTGGAACAAATTCTAGACCCAATGGTAGAAAAAATTAGGGATAATTGCAGCAAAGGTCCCAAACCTTTCAAATTTTTGCGCATTTTACCATAACCTTTGATTTGTGCCGGAGGAGGTCCCAAACCTTTAATAAATATCCCAAACCTTTCAAATTTTTGCGCATTTTACCCTAACCTTTGATTTGTGCCGGCGGAGGTCCCAAACCTTTAATAAATATGCGGCGGAGGTCCATCTGGACGGATTCCATCCAAATCGCCGTTAGTCAACCTGAAAAATAAAAAAAGGAGATATTTTGACCATTTTAATGAAGGGCATTTTCGTCCGTTCACTAAAATCCCTCAAATACACAAAAAGGCTGGAATGCGAACAGTTCCAAGACTTCCCTTTTTCACGTAACAGAGCGAGGAGACGAAAACGGTTACCAGCACAATGTTTGAAGAAAAAACCCATGAATCCGACGAAGAAGATGACAATATTGCTTGCCATATACGAGGCCATCTTCCCGAACCTGTGTACAGTGAGTATTGTTGTGCTTTGGAATTTCTGAAAAAATCGATACTCTGGAAGAGTTGTATGAAGTGCAATTTTCCCAATTTTTTACTATTTTTCGGAGTTCCATGGAGCATAAGCAGTCTAATCGCTGTTATTTTCCATTGTGCATTCGTAATGTGTGACTAGGGTTTGAAGCAATAATGATCATTTGTATTGAACTTGTTTTACAGGGGAAGAATCAACTTGTTTCACCATAAAGCTACACTATGGCGGCTTATTATTCGCCAAGTTGCGGGATTTTGTGTATGAGCATGGGAAGGTAGCATATCTGGACTATGTCAACCCTGATTACTTTAACAAATTTCTTCTAGACAATGCATTGAAGATGTTGGGATATGTTGAGAGAATGAGATATCTTTATAAGGTTGAAAAGAGAAGATTCAATGAGGCATCATTTTGGCTGTTGAGGGATTCCGACTTCATGAATGTAGTCAAGTTGCTTGGTAGGAAGCGGATTGTGGAGTTGTGGTGTTTGCCTGTGGTTGATGTGTTAGAATTGCCATGGGATGACAAAGTGGGGCATGATATTTCAGTTGTTGATGTTGAGACAGGTGAGGTTTTGCAGGAAGTGAAGGAAAATGGGGAATTAGATGTTGTGGGACAAGTTCAGCAGACAGCATGCTATGCTGTGGAGGTGTACGATGAATGCATACAGGGTGACAACTCGTATGTTGTGGATGAAGTTGAGAGTGCCAGTGAAAGTGGTGAAATGGAAGTGGCCACAGATGTTGATTGGTCTGAGTACATTGATGAGGTATATGTAAATGAACTTAATGTTGATTGGTCTGAGCACATTGCTGTGGTGCCTGATGTGGTCCCCCCTGCTGATGAAACTTTGGAGACTGATGTGGTGCCACCTTTTTTTGAAGATCTTGGGGGCCATCCTGATGCTCAAAATGTGGAGCCTAATGCGGTGCCCCCTTCTGTAGAAGAAACTGTGGACACCCCTTGTGGAACCTGATGTGGTGTCCCCTGCTGGTGGAGAATATGAG
Organism: Fraxinus platypoda; assembly: GCA_903798405.1. NCBI lineage: Eukaryota > Viridiplantae > Streptophyta > Magnoliopsida > Lamiales > Oleaceae > Fraxinus > Fraxinus platypoda. Next base: position 8,710 of record CAIGRT010066100.1, on the reverse strand, counting down.
TTTGAAGAGGGAATGGTTGAGGAGTTCAGTGATCCAGATTATGATCAACCTGAGGATGCAGCTGCAGATGACAGTGAAGAAGATGTGTTCTTCAAGCTGACTGAACGTCTGGATATTGGTGCAGATGGTGATGAAAATCAGGATAAAGCAGGCGGTGATGATGGAACAGATTATGAGGACTCAGATGATCTCAGAAGCATTCATAGTGATCCTGAAGAAGGTGACTCAAGCACTAGGAATGATCTTTGGTTTAACCCTGCGAATGACATGCAAGATCCCAAATTCCAGATAGGTAAACATCTCATTCAACTTCGTACATGTCTTTTTCTGCAATAATGGGATACCTTAGACAATTGATAAGATGTAATCTATGCAGGAATGAAGTTTGACAACATAAAGACTCTCAGGGATGCGGTGGTACAATATTCAGTGAAGAATGCTAGGGACATCAAATATGTGAAGAATGAAGGAACCAGGCTCAGAGTGAGGTGTGTGCACAACTGTCCATGGGAGTTGTATGCCTACCAGCAGCCTGATAAAAGCTTTAGGATTAATACATTCAAGGATGAACACACATGCACAATGGTGTGGCAAAACAAAAGAGTGCATTCTGGGTTCCTGGCAAAGAAGTACATACGCAAGTTCAGATCAGATCCAAATTTGTCGATGAACAGCTTCATTGAGACGGTAAAGGAAGAATGCATGTATGAGATATCGAAGCATCAATTTTATAGGACAAGGGCGAAATGTTTAGACGTTATCAATGGTCTTGTATCAGAGCAGTATAAGATACTGTGGGACTATGGTGAGGAGCTCAAACGTACAAATCCCGGTAGTACAGTTCAGATTGAAGGTTCAGGGCCTACATTCAAGAGATGTTACATATGCTTAGGGGCAGTGAAAGAAGGTTTCAGGGCTGGGTGTAGGCCTGTGATTGGTTTGGACGGATGCTTCCTAAAGAGTGATCAAGGGGGGCAGTTGTTAGGTGCAGTTGGAATTGATGGGGAGAACTGCATGTTCCCGGTTGCATGGGCTGTGGTGGATTCTGAGAACAGAAGTAATTGGGAATGGTTCATTCAGCATCTGACAGATGACATTGGGATGTACAATAGCAGAGCATGGACCTTCATATCTGATAAACAGAAGGGATTGGTAGACTCCCTTAACCTCTTCTGTGAAGGTGCTGAGCACAGGTGCTGTGCAAGACACTTGTACAGCAACCTCACATTGATACATAAAGGCCTCACTCTGAAGACTCTGTTCTGGGCTGCAGCTAGGGCAACTACTGTGCCAGAGTGGAGGACTGCGATGAATGAGATGAAGAATTTGAATAAAGATGCCTTCAATTGGTTCAATGATAAACCTGCCTCGCAATGGACCAGATCACATTTTCAGGAGCATTCAAGGTGTGATATCTTGCTTAATAACTTGTGTGAGGCCTTCAACTCTTCCATAGTTGTTGCAAGAGAAAAGCCAATTATCTCGTTGTTGGAAAAGATTAGGCATCAGCTCATGATGAGGATGACAACAAAAAGGGAAGCAGCAAAAAGATGGGATCATGCATTTGGTCCAAGAATTATGAACATAATTGAGAAATACAAGGCAGATGCAAGATATTTGAAGGCAGATTATGCTGGTATGCAAAAGTTTGAGGTTAGCAACAGAGATGGAATGAGATGGAGTGTCGACTTGGCAAGACGGGAATGTGCTTGTCTAAAATGGCAACTATCTGGAATCCCATGTGCACATGCAATCTCCGGTATGCTTTCAAGGAACATTGGCATATACGAATACGTTGATGCATGTTACAGCAAAGAAGCCTATATTAGAACCTACAACCCAGTCATCCAACCAATGTCCAGTCCTGATTTATGGCCAGAGCTTGGTAGACATCCTCTTGATCCACCAAAAAAAAGGAAACAGGCAGGCAGACCAAAGAAGATGAGGAAACGGTCCCAGGTTGAGCCACCTGCGGGAACTAAAATTGGAAGAACGGGTATGAAAATGACATGTAGGAAATGTGGGGGAACAGGCCATAACAAGAGAACATGCACAACTGTCCAGCCTGCAGATGCAAGCTCCCAGCCAGGTTCAAAAGCAGATGCTGATTCGCAATCACAGCCTATGAAATCACAAGGCAAGAGAAAAACATGTACATCCAGCCAGGCAGAGACACGGGCAAAGAATAAGGGGAAGGAAAAAAGAACCTAGTTTCACTGATGTCTGTTGATAGATTAGATTGGTTCTGTACTGTCCTAGATCTTTTGCATGGAACTTTTGCTTGTGATGTGTTGACATGTTAGACCCATTTTGTAATGTCCATATTCTGTTGTATGGGACTTTTGATGGTGAAAATGAATGTTGGGAATTTCAGTCATTTAATTCACTGTTATACTTCCCATGTACTGTTTTGTATTGTCGAGTTGACCTACATAAGGTCACATCTTTGTGCACAACAATCTGAAAACGTTAAGGACCTAAACTGAAACTCATTCATATGTATGGGACTTACTCCGAAACGATTTGAAAGGTTTGGGACTTTACGTGCAACGAGTGTAAACGTTTGGGATTGTATCTACTATTTAAAGATAAGGTTTGGGACCATTGCTGCACCATCTCAGAAACGTTTCGAAACAAAGTTTTCTTTCATTCTGAGTCAATCATTCGCAGCCAAAATCAAGGAAAAAAAATGGGAAGAAAGAAATATCGAAGAACCGCTGCATATTAACATATTTTTTCCAAGGATCAGCTGTTTGGATCGTGCACACATTGGCGGTCATCTCCATCTCCATCTCCATCTCCTCTCTGAAAAGTTACTGGCAGTTGCTGGAGAACATGCGAGAGAGAGAGACAACAATGAGAGAAAAATTGGAGGGAAATGAACAGTAAGTTGATGTGTATTTGAGGGATTTTAGTGAACGGACGAAAATGCCCTTCATTAAAATGGTCAAAATATCTCCTTTTTTTATTTTTCAGGTTGACTAACGGCGATTTGGATGGAATCCGTCCAGATGGACCTCCGCCGCATATTTATTAAAGGTTTGGGACCTCCGCCGGCACAAATCAAAGGTTAGGGTAAAATGTGCAAAAATTTGAAAGGTTTGGGACCTTTGCTGCAATTATCCCATATTATTATTCTCTACAAATTTTCGAGTTGATTCAACTTTATTCTTTCTTCAAGATTTTCAATTCCGCTTCCTTACCAAGACTTTGAGCCAAACGATGAGAAAACTAGATATCTCACTCATCCAAATTGGGATGAGACCACGTGAGGTTTGGCTATCTGTTAGGCCATTTTTAATATATGCTTCCCGTCTCTATAGTGGATAAATTCTTTTTATTACTTTGGTCGGAGGCCAAGTCTAGCTCCTCTTAAGATTGTGTTTTTTAACTTTTCGTTTTTGTATTGGAAAGTAAAAAAGAAAGGGATAAGTGGGACGGACTACGTAAAGATAACACTAAGGAGGGTTGTACTCAATTAGGGCAAAAACTTTTTAAGAACTTTTTTTAAGTGACGAGTTCTGTGAATTTCGTGATTTTTTATGGATTTGTATGGAATTAATGGAAGTCTTTCATATACTTGTATAGACTTTTATTTTAGAATTTTAATTTTTATAAACTTTTGTCTGATTCAAAAGACTTTAAAGATTTTTATTTAAAATAGAATTTCCGTGAGTTTAGAACAAGAGTTGAAAATTTTCATGTACGAGGTGGTGGTTTCCATAACCCCCTTTAACATTCTCATATATATATATATATTATTCTTTCATAAAAAATAAATAAAAATTTAATATTCAGTATTATTAATATTATATTTAAATTACTGTAAATTAGTCTCTCTTTTTTTGTATAAAATCTTATAATTTTTAATTACAAATAGATATTTTTCATAAAAAATAATAAAAAAAGAAAAAAAAGTTATAAGAACCTTTAGTTATAATTTCATTTTTCATAGAAAATAGAGATAAAAAATAAAAGAGAGAAAAGAAAATGAAAATAGAAACAAATATTCAGTACAAAAAATAATTTTTAATCATGACTATTAGAAGGAAAAAAGAAAGAAAAATATTGAAATATATATATATATATATATATATATATATATATTTTACTGTAACTTTTAAAACTCGAGTACACCAATATTTCTAGAGAGGATATCCTTAATTTTTTAAATCTCAATTTTTTTTTAAAAGTCTCAATTGAATATAACATGTTTGGTCGTCCTATCAGCTTTGATTTTCCTATTAGACCATCGTGGTTGTGTAACAATTGAGGGGTAATGTGAATTCAGGAGCTCTTTTACCTATTCGTGGAAGAGCTTCTTGACTCGCTTGAGGATTGTATGCAAGTGTAAAATCGTCATATGGTGTAATTGTATTTGCTTAATTGTTCATTTCTAATTTGATTTTCACAAATTGTAAGTCTTGATCAAGTTTGTTGACATCGCGATTGGTGTATTATTTTATACCCTTTTCACAAATTAATTTCTCCAATGACAGACAGAGAAATGGCATCACGATGTCGATGTGGTAGAAATGGCATCACAAAGAAATGGAATATGCTAAGCATAAGAAAAAGAACAATGGGGGACCCTGTACTGTAACTCATTTTACTCCACGAAACGGCCCCCTTGGCACAAACGTGCGCCAGTTAAAGAGTGAGGAGTTCCTCTCTTCTCGCTCATCCCTTCAAATTCCTCTAAATTTAAACTACTAATTATAAAAAAGAAAACCCTTTTCTCCTTTTTCTTTCTTTTTTTTTCTCCAAGTGAATTCAAGTCATTTTATTAATTTTCAGGTACCCTCGATGCCGATCTTGTTTTTATTCGAAGAATTTTAATTTTATATTTTCATGTGTTCGTAACGTGAAGTAAAAGCATGGAATTTAGATCGGTTCGGTTTTTATTCATGAACACTTGTTTTTACTTCTATAGTTTATGTTTGGTGGGTTTTTGAGGATGAAAATTGCAAGTTCTTCTGTTGATTGTTATTGGATTTTAATGATATGGACAGGCATTCGATGCCTTAGTGGAAGTACTCAGGTTTTTTTTGGATTGTGCAGAAAAATCTATTGCTTGAATTATGCTACATTATGTTCGTATGCACATTATGTGAGATTAGGTCTAAGAAAGTTTTACTGAAACAGTGAATGAAGATGAAAATAAACAGTCTTTCTTGATGTGATTGGTTGCATAATAGGAATTTGGTAAAATGCCAAGTGCAATTTTTGCTCTGTGAGTGCATAAATACGGGCTGTTGATGATGATTAAGTGTGCTTGATCAATTGTCGGGTTGCCACTTGTGAAACTGTGAGCACGTAAGCGGACATATCTGCAAGGCAATGTCTTTTTGCTGGAAAGTTTATATCTAAGAACATTACTTTAATCTCATCAATTAAATTTGGAGAGTTATTACAAATTTTTAATCATTGACATTTGCCTTGTAGAGAGAATTGCATTTTGAAATCATTGGAGTATGACTGACTCTTTAATATTAGATTAAAATATGTTATTAGAATGTCTATATGCACAATTGAAAGAGAATTGTGCGTTGTTATTATGTTGTTGCTTACTGCTTAATTGACGTTTTAAGATATCTCGTTTCCCAGTACCCAAATGGCTGTAGAATTTCATTTAACATTCAAGGTACAATTATATAAATGTTACTATAGTACAGACTACTTTTAGTTTAAATAGGTATTTCCTCCCTTGACAGCTTTAGAACCGGCATCATATATTTGTTACAAGAAAATATGCTGTCTATGATTGGGGTGGAAAATATTCTCATTAAGTTTTTGAAATTATTACAGCATAGAGGGTAATTTGGTAAGCATATTCATATTCTTTTCCTTTCTATGCAATAATTCTGACAAGAAAAATATAGTGTAGTTCAAGAAACTGGAGGAGTCAATGGTGGTTGTTTATGTCTAATTGTCATATGATGGAGGTGTGGATTTCTTGAATTTGCCTTTTTTCCCATCTATACATTTTGTCTTAATTCAGTCATTCAGATGCTATTTCTTCTTCTTATTCCCATCTCATGTTTGGAGTTGATAGGTTAAGTTACTTTGAAGGTTTGTACTAATAAATTATCAATAGGTTTATCATTAATTTTCAGGCATCACTCCAATCTCAAAAGAAAATTTAAGATATTACTTTTTCAGTAAGTATTAAGAGAAATAAAACAGGCTGCTATTTCATTAATTTCATCTTGGTTTTTGCTGTTTCTTATATTGAGGAAGTCCTCAAAGTAATAAAACGAAGGCCTACCGTGGTAAACAATTTAACATCTGGTCACGAATTTCACGCAATACGGGTGCAGTACCACTTCAATGGGTTTTTTAGTTAATGTTGTATTGATATGAATATGTGAAAGATGTAATGCTTTCCACAAAAATATTGGTTCTAGAGCACTTATTTGATTGTTTATGAACATCGCCAAAAATAACAGCATAGTAATTGGGATGAATGCTTGGAATGGTGTTATTGATTTTATTACATGCATAACAATTAGCTACTGAAAGGTAGTCTCCCATTTTTTTGTCTATATGGGAAATGTAATAATGAGATTATGAGGAGGCTCAGAGAAAGAGGAGGGTGAGAATAATAAGGATGGAAAACAGAAGGAGAAATAGAATGGGGAGATTAAATGATGATAATTCAGAGGAATGTTTGTAAAATTTTCATTTAGTATTCAACTCACTGCCTAATCGAAGATACACTTTTTATATTTAGGCTGCTGAATAGAAAATAATTGGGGATAAAATAACAACTCAATAAAATCGACTTATCAGAAGTTTCCTGTGAAAATTGCAATCAATACATTCACCGACCTTTCATAAACTAACCTTTTCTTCTGTTTTTCCTTTTCTTTTGGTGGGTGTGGGGGTTTTTTTTTTTTTAATTCAGGGTTAACTTAAAGATGGCAAAATCCAACAGGCAGCAGCAAAAATCTGATTCTCGAAAGCATGAGGTTTCCTTTCGGTGTACAAGGCCTTGTGAAGATGCCCACCATGGTAAAAGCTGTTTAAAAGCATCGGAGAAGAAAGACTGGGAAGATGCGGTTTGCTCGGTGTGCATGGAGTTTCCTCACAATGCTGTCCTCCTGCTTTGTTCCTCTTATGACAAAGGTTGCCGTCCTTATATGTGTGCTACTAGTCATAGGTATTCCAATTGTCTTGAACAGTATCGAAAGGCCTACGCTAAGACTGCTCCAACCCAGAGTACACAATCATGGCAACGGTCAACAGACTATCCAGATTTATCAGCAACATCAGGTTGGCCTGATAGATCTTTGCTCTTGTGCCCACTTTGCCGTGGGCAGGTGAAAGGTTGGACAGTGGTGGAACCTGCTCGAAAGTTCCTTAATGAAAAGAAGCGAAGTTGCATGCAGAATAATTGCTCATTCATTGGAACCTATAAAGAGCTTAGGAAGCATGTGAAGTTGGAGCATCCTCTGGCGCGCCCTCGAGAAATGGATCCTTCACATGTGGAAAAATGGAAAAAACTGGAAAATGAGCAAGATATAAGTGATGTGTTTAGCACAATTAGATCTACCATGCCTGGTGCTATTGTAGTAGGGGATTATGTTATAGAGAATAACTATCGTGGCTTTTCTCGGGGTTATGATGTTGATGATTATTTAAATGATGCAATTTTCAGGATGGATTCATATGGTGGACGCTGGAATAGCCCTCGATTCTCTTCTGATGTTTTCCTGGATGATTATGATTCATTGGGCGAGGAAGATTTTGGCATGCAGCAAGCTGGTGCATCTGTTTCATCTAGACGTATAGGAAATAATGTCTCCCGGTTGGCGCAGCCCCGTGCAAGATTGTTGGTTGGAAGGCGGCCTGGCCGGCTCAGACTAGGCAGGTAACAGCATTGGTGATTTCATGTCTCTGATAAGAAGGTTTACATTTTGAATCCCCCATCAGAGGTTTATACTATGCCTCATCTTGTTGAACATATTATTGAAGATTATTAATTATCTTCTCTCTAGGTGCCAAATATTTATTTTTTTGCATCAGGCGAGTCGACTCAAATATTTCAATATTCGAAATTACTTATTATAACTAGTTGGTTTCACATAATTACTGGAACCAAATTCAAACCTGAATAGTTGGTTCTGGTTTGGATTAAGCTCTATCCGTTGTAATTTTTTATTTTATATATATATTCTGTCAAATTGACAAATTAAGGAAGGGAAAAGTTGATCAAAATGACCTCATTTTTTTTCCCTTCCATAGCTATGTTGCAACCAAGCTGAAAGCTTACTCCGATCTCTTAAAGGTAATAATCGGTAATGAGATGCCAAAATCAACAATTTTAAGATGACTAGTCAGGCGCACGTGCAAGGCGCGTATCGTAGTATAGTTGGCTATGTAATAACGTTGACTGATTTTTGGTTATTTTTGGAGACTTCACTAATTTTTGGTTATTTATCAAAACTTCTTCAATAGAAAACCTTAAAGTTACAATGAAAAATAAACAAATAAAAAAAGGAAGCTAGAAACAAAAGAGGAAATTATTCATTATAAACAACCAATATAAATCAATTCAAATTTAAAAACACCCATACACTAACAAACTACTAAGATATTGTTGTTTCTTCTTTCTTCCTCAAGTTTTTTGAAGTACAAACCTTTAGAGGCATTGCATATCACATTTTAATTTTTTTTAGGGTGGGTAGAAAAGAAAAATTAACGATTA
>CAIGRT010066092.1:0-18839 GCA_903798405.1 Fraxinus platypoda | reverse complement strand
GATTAGATATAAATGAGTTTAAAAGGGGAAGAGGGAAATACTTTTTAAGAATAACTTGATCCCAATATGTATGATGGAATCAAGGTGATTCTTACCCTATTAAAATCTGACATTTATGTGCTCACCATCAGAACCATCAGTTTTAAATAATAAACACTTCTAGGGTCTATCAGTGGACCATAACCGGATAAAAGTACCCCATCACCACCCTACCCACCCCTCTATAAAACCACCCCTCACATAATGATTATTAATTCTACTTGCAAGTCTTTTGTCAATCACCCAAGTGCCCCTTGTGAAAATCTTGCAGAATAGATTTTAATGTCTATTTATTGATTGCAGTTGTCGATGTAATGAGGATGATTGTATTGCACCCAGATGGGGCAATTAAGCTGCTCCAGCACATCAAGGATGAAAATGGTACCTAATCTAGATTTGCATCTAACCTTTTTCACTTTTGCTTTCATACAATTTCTATTTTATTTATTTTTCCCAATTTGTATTTCATCCCATTGTGGTTCTTACTTTCTGTAACTGGTTTTCATCAGATACTATTATGGAGTTGATCAAGAAGGTCACCGCAAGTCCTCCACTTCCCCCAAATCTTCTGACCAGCCTCCGTGCTGTGACTAATCTTTTCAAAAGCTCGTTCTTTCATGAATGGTTACAACTCCATCGCATGGAGGTCTGTTATTTTGAGATCTTTTTAAGTGCAAAATGTAGGCAGAACAGAATGCTTAGGTTATAAATTCATAGCCTATAACTTATAATGCATTCATGTTACATTCCACTGCTTTTTGTGTACTCATTGTGGAGTTCTTTATTTACTGATCTTGTAGATTCTCGACGCCTTCTCGAGTTTTTACTCATCTTCAAATAAAAATGTGCAGTTGTCCTATGCAACATTGATACTCAAGTAAGTAGCCAAATGAATAATCTCTTTTTTTCCTCTTGATTTAAGGGCTTGAGTTGTTATTTTCTTTGAGTTCTGCAGTTATGCTGTTCTTTTGATTGAGAAAAAGGATGAAGAAGGTCAATCCCAAGTTCTATCGGCAGCCTTAGAGGTATCTTTCATATTTTCTCATTCCAGAAAGACCAGCATGCATATATAGCCCTTGTTTGATTCCCTTTACTTCACTTTAATTTATTTCTCATACTCATTTGACATTTTCAACCACACATTCACATAATAAAATATTCTACACGAAAACCCAAAACTTTTCCTTACTTTTTAACCACATATTCTCCGAAAAATACTATTCAAAACTATGTCTTTTTAAATTTCAAGGTCACCAACAGGGGCATAGTATCACGGCATCTAGCAGAACTTTGTAGGGCTTTAAATTGTTAATATTTCATATGCGGAGCTTATTTTTTGTATCCACAGATTGCTGAAGAGGAAAGTGTTGATACTGATTCAAGATTCCGGGCTCTGGTGGCCATTGGATCACTGGTAAGTCTGCTTTACATGATCTGTTCTTGGACTATGGTTACCTTGAAGTAATTACTTCATAGTAAAAGCATGTTTGGCTAAGCTTAACCAAAAGGGTTAAAATTTTCCTTTGAAAGTAACTTATTTCCAACTTTAACCGATCAAAAAGATTATTTATTCTAAAACTTTATTTTATACTTATAAGTGAGCTTTTTAAGCTTGATGCTCAAAAAGTCGTCTGCTTTCACATCATGGAATCAAAATTTTTTCAACCCTCTTGCATTTCCAACCTCTTTAGTTCTTATCTTTTCTTATTCTGTTTTGAAACACAGATGCTTGAAGGTCTTGTGAGAAGAGTAGCATTGGACTTTGATGTTGAGAACATCGCTAAAGCAGCAAAATCATCTAAAGATGCCAAGATTGCTGAAGTTGGAGCTGATATTGAACTTGTGGCAAAGCAGAGCTGAATGCCCAAATTTGAGTGAACTTGTGGTTTTCTTCTTGAACAAAATTCAGTTAATCCAGCTTACATGTACTATGTATTAAATCATTTTCCATTTCTGGAGTTTATGGCTATGTTTTTCTACCTCCCAAATAGAGAAAATGGAAAAAAGGGACCTCTTTCTTGCGTGCAGTAAGAAGAAAAAGAAATTGCATGTTTATATGCTCCATTCATTTACGTATTTAGGGATAAATGATTTGTAAAAGTAAAGCTGAGACTGGATTTGAAATTTAAACAACTTTTTTATTTTATTTTTAAGACTATTTTGTTATTAAGTTGAGAATTACATTAATTTAAATTTTATGCCAGTTAAAAGAATAATACTATTCATAGTGAGAACTATCGATGGTTGTCATACGTGGTATATATGTGGCAATTCGTAGATCAAATAAAGAACTACCACATATATACCACGCAGAGCGGTTATCGATAATCCTTACTGTGAAATGTGAATAGCATTATATCTAGTGTCTTAATCAATCGTTGCCAATTTGTCATTACGTTCAAATAAATTGATTTTAGTATAACAGGTAATGATCAAGGTTCAAAACACGAGCTAGCCACCTTGTTGAAGAAGCAAAGGTTTTGACTTAAGGTGACATAATCATCTTTGATATTTTCTAAAAGATAAATTTATAAAAGCAAAGGATTATTTTGAAGAAATTTTGTACCATTGGTCCTTGACCTATTCTTCTAGTAGCAAATTCGTCCTTAATAATCTTGTAAAAGGAGTAAGTTTGACTCTTTTGACTTTTTATAATAGGTATATAGTTAGTCTCTAACGACCTAAAAGGACATTTCGAAGAAACTCTTTATTTTTAAAATATATGTTGATCATAATTAAAGAGAATTTTTAAATTAGAAAATAATATATTTAATATACTCCAACATTTATTTTATTTTTTTCAACATTAATAGATGTAAATAGTTAAATATTCATTATAATATTAATTATTTAAGTAATGAAATATTAGAACTTATAATTTTATTAAATGCAATCTTGATAGTGAGAGAATCTCAAAAAATTCTTTAAAAGTGAAATACTATTTATCTTAAAGAACCAAACTTATATTATTTATTTTAACTCTTTAATGACACGTAATCAATGAATTAATATAATGTGTCGTCAATGTTTATGCTAAACACTGATGTTTAATAAATTATTTCTCTTTATAACACTATTTGCATACTAAATAAAACTTAGCCCCTGTTTGTTTCCAATTACTTCAACAAGAAAATGCTTTTTTCGACCCTTTTTTTTTTCAAAATTGTAGGGCCGGCTATGACACAAAATGGTCAAATATTGTGGCTCACCATTACAAGCAACGGTACAAATTCTGCTTTTCATTGGAAACAAACAGGGGCTTAATAAGTAATTATTTGCAAGATTGAACACAACTTTGATAACATGATCATTTAATGACACAATCGAAATTTTTGTTACATTATTAAAATCATTCGTGAATATATAAGAAGAATATTTCAAGTTTTATCAAGTGCTTAGTACAAATTTGACATTAATTTCCGTTAGCATGCTTTAAAACGAGATACAAATGTTTAGTCGTAATTTTGTATTTATTGTTTTTGTTTTTTCTTATTCAAAAATACGAAAGGCAAATAATTAATCATTTTACTCCCTCTTAAATGAATTTTTGGACATAAATAATTATTAAGAACAAAATATGCTTATTAATGAAAGATCGACGACATAAAAAGTGAATAATTCTACTTATACATAAAAAGTTAGGAACATAAGTGCAACAATGAGTAAAGATTATGAACTGAACTTTTTTGTCGGATCAATGTGCTCTAAATCGTTTATTAATAAAATCGATTATAAATTATTAAATTGATTTTTAGTAGGAAATAAATATTAATTAAGATAAACAAAAATCTAAATATTATTACCAAGCAAACGGATATACAAATTAGCTTCAGACAAAAATCATTTACAGATACTCTCTCGCAAAAAGCCAAATCCAATAAAATATAATTAATGAAAATCACGAAAATAAGCAATAATAAATGTACAACATGGATCACGAGCGCCGGTGGGTATAAATTGCGCAGTAGACAGGGTACACGCCATCACCCCCCAAATACAACTCACTAACGTGCGCATTTGGCTTCCTGCTTACTGCATTGACTCCATGCACATGGCGATCTCTATGCAATTCTCGCGTTTCTCGGTCCGGACAGAGCTATCATTGCCGGATACCAGAATGTTCCGGTACCGGAAGTCTTCCTTTCTGCGATGCTCCGCCGCCGGAGAAGCTGCTGCATCTCCGTCGTCGTCCACTGTGGAGTCGGAGTTTGATGCTAAGGTGTTCCGCCACAACTTGACAAGGAGCAAGAATTACAATCGCAAGGGGTTTGGTCACAAAGAGGAGACTCTCGAGCTCATGAACAGCGAGTACACTAGTATGTTTATCTATGCCGAATTTTACAATCGCGTGTAATTTTTTCGTTGTCTATGCTTAAAAAGAGGATCAGTTGAAAATTGAGAGTACCTTTACAGGAAATTTTGATTTTCTAGAAAGAATTTTGTCGAGTTTTGTTGTCTTTCAGCTTTTGTTCTTCGGATTGGTTTTCAAGAGGCTTATTTCAAAATTTCTTTCAAATTATAAGTCTCAAGCTATCACAATTTTCTCTTCAGTTGCATATAAAATGTGAATCCACACTTATTTGTATTTGATCGGTACCCTTTTTATAGTTTCTTATTGTGCAGCTTGCTAGCTGTGCCTTTACTTTGAATTCTTGTGTTATCTTTTTAATTTTTTGATATTTGGAGTTTAATCCTAGTCAAATTTTGGGAAAATTACAGGTGACATTATAAAGAAATTGAAGGAGAATGGGAATGAGTACACATGGGGAAATGTAACAGTTAAGCTTGCAGAATCATATGGATTTTGTTGGGGGGTCGAGCGGGCAGTCCAGATTGCTTACGAGGCGAGAAAACAATTCCCAACTGAGAAGATTTGGATCACCAATGAAATTATTCACAACCCCACTGTTAATCAGGTTTTTGCTCGACCTCATCACTTGTCTTTTGATCAAATCAAACGGCAATTATGCTAGGAAATAAATGATAGGAAATGGAAGAGTTCAAGTTATTGTTCTTTTTTTCTGTCTCTATATATGTTTGTAGGTTGATCTTCTAGTAGGAATAAGGAACCTTTTTTACTTGTATTAAATAGATGATCTTCTTGTCATTGGCAGCAGTATCTATATGTAGGGGAAGATACAAACAGTGCTAGTACTTCACCAATTATGGAATAAACAAACGGTTGGAGACTGAACTTGGATAAATGAATTTGTCATTTTCTAACTACTTAAGCTTTTAGAGGAGGTGGTTATTTTAAGATAGGCCCCTAGTTCGAGACTTATTATGCGCTTCATTGATAAAGATTTTCTGAGAAGTGATTTTCTGAAAAGTGTTTTTCTTCTGTGCGTGAATGTTTGGTATAAAAAGTGGGAAATGTGAAAAATGATTTTTTTTTTTTTTTTTTTTTGGAGAATGTGCAATTGAAAATGAGTGTGGGAGATAAGTAATTCTCAAAAGAATCAAAATAAAAAAGGGCTATACTATCTAAATAATTTGACTTTTCTCTCTTCAGCGGCTTGAAGAGATGGAAGTTAAAAATATTCCCATTGAGGATGGGAAGAAACAATTTGATGCTGTTAACCTGGGTGATGTTGTGGTATTGCCTGCTTTTGGAGCTGCTGTGGATGAGATGTTAACTTTGAGTGAAAAGAATGTGCAAATAGTTGATACAACATGCCCATGGGTATCTAAGGTATTTTTCTCCTAACAGTTTTTGAAAACACTATCTCCTGTATGTAACTATATACAAGTTGTATTCCCCTTCTCTGATCCATGTTTGCATTTCTTCTAATCTTGCCTAAAGGTCTGGAATACTGTTGAAAAGCACAAGAAGGGAGAATATACTTCAATCATTCACGGAAAATATTCTCATGAAGAGACTGTAGCAACTGCTTCTTTTGCAGGGAAGTACATCATTGTGAAGAACATGGCAGAGGTATCTCCGATTTGCTGCTTCATTTTCTTTAAAAAAAAATTGTTACATAATAATCATTTAGATTGTTTTCAGTAAATGAATAAGTAAGCATTCTTTAATGCTTAATTCTCATTCTGCAAAGTTCTATACTTGAATTTAGGCAACATACGTGTGTGACTACATTATGGGTGGGGAGCTTGATGGATCCAGATCGACCAAAGAGGCATTTATGGAGGTGCAGGCTGATTAGCTTAATTTGTCTAGTTTTAAAGACTTAGTGCTTTGCATTTGTGATTCAAGCTATTTGTTTATTGCAGAAGTTCAAATTTGCAGTCTCTGAGGGGTTTGATCCAGACATAGATCTTGTAAAAGTTGGTATTGCGAACCAAACAACCATGTTGAAAGGGGAAACAGAGGAGATTGGTTAGTTGCTACCTGCACTTTCTTTCCTCTGCTTTGTTGCAATACCGAAGTAGTGATGTGATATTACTACTTTACTCTTCAGGAAAATTGGTTGAGAGAACCCTGATGCGCAAGTATGGGGTGGAAAATATTAACAACCACTTCATAAGTTTCAACACTATTTGCGATGCAACTCAAGTAAATTCCTCCATCTCTTCAAACAACGTCTTTTAGTTTTGCTTGCGATAATGTTTCTTGATATATTTTGTAATGCATTGAAGTTCCACTGTAAGAAACTGTGTTTTATATCCATTTCACTTTGTCATGGCATGAGTTTGTATTGCACCTGATCTTACATGTTTACTAACCACTTGAATAATTGCTTAGGATTTTCCACTGAGCACGCCTATGACAATGGGGTGCTTTTGAAGAGGGCTTAGGTCTTGTTTATTGTAGTTTCAAAATTGTTAGTGGTTTTATATAAATGAAACCATTTTGTGAGACATATTGGAAACATGAAGCGTGCCAAAAGGTTGAGTACATCACAAATATGTATTCATTAAGTGATGCAGTAGTGTTTGAGACAGTAAAGTATTTTCCCATTATATAGATCACGGCATGTCTTTGTTTCCTACACTTGTTGAATTCAACAAAACCTACTTTGAGCCCTTTTTAGGACTTTTGTTCTTGGAAATACCTTCTTAGTAGATGCTTAAATTTCTCTTTTTGCAGGTACGGAAAATGTCATTGTTTTAATTTCTGCTTATGGGATGGCTTTGAATTTTGCTATCGGTTAATTTTGAGTTTACTTTGACATGCCTCTCTTATTTAATCCCATTATTCTTATGTTCAGGAACGGCAAGATGCCATGTATAAGCTGGTAGATCAACATATGGATCTCATGCTAGTTGTTGGTGGGTGGAACTCGAGCAATACTTCGCACCTACAAGAAATAGCAGAGGCTCGTGGAATTCCATCATATTGGATCGACAGTGAGAAGAGAATAGGTCCTGGAAACAAAATAAGTTACAAGTTGATGGTAAGTACACTGAAACCAGTCTATTCTCGTGGCTAACCCCGGGTCACTTTCTGATTTTTCACATGTTGCATTTAACAGCATGGTGAGTTGGTCGAGAAAGAGAACTGGCTACCAGATGGCCCTATCACAATAGGTGTAACATCCGGTGCATCCACCCCTGATAAGGTAACTGTCTCCATTCAGTCTTCACCTTTTCCTTCAAAAAATATCCAGCACTTCATAGGGACTGAACATTTTTGGCTCCTCTCCTTTGTCGCACATGAGATGCATGTGCATGGGCATACGCGTATACACACACATTCTTACTCAAGAACATGATTTTAAGCACGACTTCTTATCGACAGTTGTTTTACGACTTAATAGCCATTATAAAATTTCTATAATCATAATAATTCATCTAGCAGCTTAAGATTTTAATATTGAATTATGTAGAGCCTAATAGGAATATATTGGACACTTATCTCTCCATATTAGATCACAAAGCTTCCTACACTATATATAAAGGTATCTTAGGAGGGCTTCTTTCATTGTGTGATTAATAAAAGACAGAGGCGAGACTTCAATTGTAAACTTCTTGCCTATTCAGTGAACATCTGTAACTTTACAATGAGGGTAAACTCCTGTAAATTTGAGTGTTCTTTATTCGTACTGACCATTTCATCTGTGTGCTAAATGGTGTTGGCCAGGTTGTTGAAGATGTCCTCGTCAAGGTTTTTGACATCAAGCAAGAAGAAATATTACAGTTAGCATAGATTAGTGCTTCATCCCAGCATGGCATAAATTTGTTGTCTGTATTATATATTACTCTATATATACAAGTCAGCAGATGAATCAATAAACCATTTATTGTTCAACTCTATGTACCACGACGAATCTATGTAGTTGTATTATATATACACCGTCCCTTGACGATGAAAGTTTCTCTCTCCATCGCCCTATGCCTTTGTGCCTGATCGATGTAGAACTAGGAGTGTCACCTGTAAAAGGAGAGGGAATCTAATTCCTTTTTTAAGTTTCGATGGTTGGAGAAGTTTTAAGCAATAAAGATTTATTTGTTGTCTAGATTTTTTGTAGATTTAACAATGAATCGAATGTTACTGTTGTCTAAAGTTAACATGTGTTCTAGTTGACTCTATTTGTCTACGTTTAACAATGAATCGAATGCAACAGTAAAAAATGATTACCCTTAAATAAAAAATAAAATTCATGTAGTTAGAGACTTTTTTGTTCTTATTATTGTGACTAAATTTATCCAAACGATATCCTTTTGGAAAAGAAATAAATTTTTGACGTTTCACCACAGAAAAATAGAAAAGACTGCAGCGGCTATAAATGAAAAAAAAAAAAAAAGGAAAGGTGGGGAAAATTGAAAAACGCTAGAAGGAGGGCTTGAACCTCCGACCTTGTGGTTAACAGCCACACGCTCTAACCAACTGAGCTATTCCAGCTTCTTGATGCTTAATGTCTTTTAATTATAAATATTATCAATACTGACTAGGAACTATGAAGTAAATACTACATCACATATAAAATTTAGGAAAAATTGCAACCACGATATCAAGCCTTTTATTTTGTTTGCAAATTTGACATAAACCTTTTATTTGTGTCACCATGATAAACCTTTCAAAAATTCGTACTTTGAATCTAAATGGATGAAAAGTCATCTATTTGATCGTTAGTTGACTAGAATAATAAAATTTGAACAAATGTAATAAAGGCAACATAGTAACTTTATAATTTAATATAAAATATTTTTAAAAAATGAAAAAATAATAAAATAATAAAAGAAAATGAAAGGGTTGTCTCCTTCACAAACCCCAACCCCTTTTTCATCCTAACCCTGAAAATTAGCCACCACCGCCGCCACCACCACCATCACCGTCCAACGTCGACACCAATGTCGTTACCTCAAACACATACACGGAGATAAACATACAGAGCAGAGATAAACCATGCCAAAAATTATTAAGCTGCTAAATCAGCAACTTGGATGGGGTTTACCATGCTGGCGTGGTGGTTGTGATTGATTTTCAGGGGTGGGGTTGGGGTTGAAAGAGACAACCCTTTTATTTTATATTTTTTTTCTTTCATTTTTTAAATATTTTATATTAAATTAAAGTTATTATTTTTCTCTTATTACATTTGATCAAATTCTACTATTTGAGTCAACTAACAGTTATCAATTAGAACTCTAAGTGGAAATTTTTGAAAGGTTTGATAACGTATGTGACAAATAAAAGATTTGGGTCAAGTCTATAACAAAACGAAAGGTTTGATAACTAAAATTTATGTAAATTCATTTATCTATTTAAGAGAAAAACAAAGAGTATTATCAAATCACATAACTACTTCATTTAGTCGTCAAATAAATAAGATAGTAATCTACATTAAATTCACAACGGCTTCTTGCAATTAAATTTGGATATCTTGCTGTCAAAAAAATATAGATTTTTCCAAAAATTCCTTGCTATGTTCAAGTTCAAAAGAAGTCACCACTGGCTAAGATAGGAGTTTTACTAGCTATTGTATTTTCATTTTATTTTAACACTCTTGGCTAAAAAGTGAAAAACATTTAAGGGTCTGTTTGGGTCGGATTAAAATTTGATTTTAATCTAAGTCAAAGTCAAACAATCAATATTAACCACATCTTTCATGGGTCTCACATTTTTTCAACCACGCATTTCAAAAACTTCTATCACAATCCACTAAGGGTGTGTTTGGCACCCATTTCGGAGAAGAATAAATTCTGGAATAGTGATTGATGGGATGAATATGTGGTTAGAAAGTAAGAAGAATTTTTGGGTTTATGTGTAATATCTAAAAGTCTAATTTTAATCATCACCAAACACCCTTTTAATATTTTCTCAATAACGAATAATGATAATCATTCAAATCAAATTTTGTGTAAACACAATAGAGATTGTTGGGAAAATGGTGTTATTTTCACATAACATTTTTCTTATTTTTGAAATATCAAAGTAGATTTTTGCTATTCTCCGTGAGAATATTGAATCCATACATTTACTAATCCAAAATGATGTTCGGTGACATTGAAATTAAAACTTCAAAAGTAAAACTACCTCAAAATTAGATTGCATCGAATTATATTGACCTTATTTAAATGAAAAATAACTCGAAATAAACAATTTCAAAATTGAATCTTATTTTTTAAGGACATAAACCACCTAAAACCTCAAAAAGTACTTTGAATGTTGTGGAATTTTCTAACAAATTCATGCCGCTATCATAATACGGTGCACCAAGGAAACTAGTGGTTCCCAAAACACTCCTTGGTCAACACTTCTAGATCCACAGTCAAAATCATTTGACCAATCAAAACAATCACGTGCAGACCACGTGATTGAAGATCCACCCTCCCAAAACGTCGCACTGTACACATAGTAGAATTCACTCACTGTAGACGAATCTGTACAACATCGTAATTAAAACGAACCTCGTGGCATTAATTTCAGCAAAAGTGACGTGTCAATTGCCCACCAGTTCCAACAGCACAAGTCAACTAAATAACACAGCACATTCAAATTTTCCATTAAACCCTCATTTACCACCACCACCGCCCTCAGCCCATTCCCTCCAGGCTCCAACGTTTACCACCGCTATGATCAACCGTCACCACATACTCCTATCACCTGCTCCAGAGCCGTCATCAGCGCCGACGCCTTCGCCTTATGAAAGGAACTATACTAAGTTGCCCCCATCTCATTCGCCGTCGCCGGAAACATTTCCAGTGTCATCGGCGGAAGGGTTATCACCGTCGAAGCTTCCGGTGGATTTTAGTCCGCCGTTGATTGCGATGGTGGTTATTATAGCCACTGCTTTTGTCATCGTAACTTACTCGCGGCTCCTCTCCCGCCACTTTCACCAGCTCTATCGCCGATACCAGAGGTGGCGCCGCCGTCGCCGACGGTACGTTCCATCCACCTCCGCCGGGGACATCGAGTCGCCAACTTACTCCTTCGATCCTATTGACGCTGCTTTCCACGTTCTCTCTCCGTATGGACTCGACGAATCGATCATCAAAACCATTCCTCTATCAGTCTACACACGCAAGAGAGGAATTCATGATTGCGCTGTTTGTTTATTAGAATTCGAAGAAAATGATTATATTCGTACTCTTCCGGTGTGTTCTCACGCCTTTCACGTGGATTGCATAGATATATGGCTCCGGTCACACGCCAATTGCCCTCTGTGTCGAGCCGGAATATTCCGTCCTGAATCTCCGTTCACACCACTGATGGCTGCGAGAATTCGCCCTAGCCTCGAAGATATGATCATCGAGAGCGCAATCCTCGAGCCTCTAACCGAGTTACCCATGGAACCTGACTCAACTAGCGTCGGCGAAATCACCCAGGAACCTTCGCCGCGTTTGAACAACCAATCCGAGGACCGATTCAACGGCCGCGATTTTTTGTTAAAAAGGTCTTATTCTTTTGGATTCGAAAGAAATTTAGGATCAGAGAGATTGGTATTAGAACCGGCAACCACCTCACCGTGGCGGTACAGAAGAGGCGGCGGAGGAAGTTTCTGGAATAAACGCCCTTCACCATTCACTTCATTAACAAAACCTAGGGTTTTCTCATTCCGATACTACAGAGGAATGAAATCTCCATTTTTCCGCCGCCGGAGCGGCGGGTTTTTGCCATTATCCGAGTCTAGCGTGCGGCTCGGCTTATCCAGCGGAGGAGGCAGCTCATCGAGAAGAAGCAAGTCATTTGCAAGTCCAATGTTCATGAGATCATCAGCTACAGCGGCTGGGCAGTTTTCATCAAGCCGGCTAAGGAGCGGTGATCCAGAGGCGCTATTATCACCGGAGAGATTTAACAGACGGTGAAGAATGGTGACACGTGGACAGGAAATTAATGCGTGTCATGTGGGGAACTGTAAACGGCGGGAAATTAACTATCTGCTGCTCGCATTTAATGGTAGGATGGTGAGAAATGACGAAGGCTGCAATGGGGCATTTAAAGAGGTTTGTGCAGTAGGTTTCTCTGTCTTTGTGTACATGTATTTTTTTTATGGATAAATCTAAATTATATCGATCAAAAATCATGTACAAGTACACTGGACATATTCGGACAAACGAAGATCAAGCATCCAGTACGTCAGGCATACTCGGGCAAACAAAGATCACCTACATGTATTTTATATGTATATATAGTAGGTGTATGTATTTGTTTATACCATTCTTTTTTAGTTGTGGGGGTGAATTGATCATTAATGCAAATAGCTTGGCTTGGCTAGCCTTTTGGGTAGTAACACTATGTTTGATGTATTGAATTGGACAGTATCGAACGTGAAAAGAGATGTAAAGTGTTTGAGCGAAGTTTGAACCAAGGCAGCAAAGGTCGATGAAAGGCTTTTTATCCAAGGTTCATGGATTTGTTGGAAGAAACGGTTATTGTTCATGCTATCGGTGGTGGTGGGAGCAAGAATTTCGAGAAAGCATTTGGAATATTTCATTTTTGTGTAGAAGCGTTGTTTGCAAGTTCGCGTTGTAGTATTCTATGGCCCATATAACTCGAAATTTTCCTTACTTTCATGTAGTTTCGAGTGGAATGCGAAGTTGTCTTTTAGTTGAGGAGAGGGTTTTTCATTTTCACTATTTTCTTGCAGTGTGTGTGGTGATTTCTTTGGGGTTTTTAAAGGTGGTGTGATGCTTGTAATAGATGAGGAAATGATGAATTTGAGGCAATTTGTGCAACTTGAAAGGGGTTACATACATTGAAGATTGTTGTGCTTCTGCCTTACTTGATGTTCAAATCTATCACTCACTAGTTTGAAATTTTAATTAATGTTTAAATGAGTTATTATTAAGTTATTTCCAATTCAAGGGTTGTTGAAGAAAGTCAATGACAAGCATAGTCGATATGAATGGCATGATTGTATATGCAAAATGCGTAAACCAATGTAGATGGTGATGTTAGAAATTTGCCCGAGTTAAGATTTATTTTTGCCGTAACGTGTTAGAAGTTCTTGTTGGGACAATGAAGGTTAAAGTTTGAACAAATTTCTTACAAGCGATTAATGTAAAACGTTCATATATTGTAATGTCTAAAATAAAAGAATAATGTTATTTGTACATAAAGATACATAATAATTTACTAAACCAAACATGTTACAAGTACAGAATTTTTTAACAGAAATGATTTACAGACAAAACATGGCACGACATCATTGGAAGATGAGGAAAAAAAGAAAAAGAACAGTCCAATCACGTTTTGCCACATCAACATCGATACACATTTTCTTAAATTTTTCTTACTCGTGGCTTTATTGATAATTTACATACAGATGAGTTGTCAAAAAAAAAAGTGGAGAATTTTTTTTTTCTTTTTTCATTTGCTCGAAGAAATTATAATCAAATCATATCTCACTATATCATAAATATGTAAATTATTATTATGTACATATAACCCAAATGAAAATTAAAATTGTTCAATGCATTTTGTTACAGTCAGTCAAATTTTAATAAATAATAAATTTTTCTCACAATTTCGCCTTAAATTGGTCATGATTCCGGAGTTTTCCCCCATTTCCGAAAACCCCAATTAAACTTTGAGTCTGGCAAAGCGCGTTTTTCACGTTCCCGAAGAAAAAATTTGTGAAAATAATTTGGCCCATGCAGGTCTCGAACCTGCGACCTTCGCGTTATTAGCACGACGCTCTAACCAACTGAGCTAATAGGCCATTTGACATGTTAGTTTCCTGGAGGTCTACAAATAGTGGGATTTCTACTCCTACCCACAAAAGGTTAGATATCCTTGTGCAATTATCCTTTTTCAAGTCTGCAGTTATATGGATTAAATATGTTCACACCATTCATTTTTTATTTTCAATAATTATACATTTTAATTGCATAAAAGAGAAATTTGTACAAGGTTTATAAAGAGAAATAGTAAGAAGATGGTAGCGGATAATTAGTAATTATTTATGTGAAATCGGAATTAATATTTAACTTTGGCTGAATTTATCATTTATTTATAAATTTGAATCCAAATGGTATATTATTTGCCCCTTTAAGTAAGCCAAAAAATAAATATGAAATCAAGAATAAATATTTATCCCTCGTTTTAAAACATGCTAACGGTATTTTTGGATGGAAACCTCGATTAAAGACAAGATTTGCTAGTTAATAAAAAGTTTAAGATAAGAATATGATAAAAAAAAACTCAGTAGAAGATAAGAACTTTAGCCAAGCATAAGATCCTTTAATGCATATGCAATGAGCCTAAAATGATTTTTCATATTCATTATGGGACCAATATGAGATTGGGATTATGCTGAACCTCAAAGTGGTGAAACAGGCTGGATGAAATAAATGGTCAATTAACTCTAATGGCATTAAATGCAGACTAAATTGGTTTTATAATTTAAGAATATATTCAATGAATTCTTTATTTTTAAAAATAATCTTGATCGATATTATATTTAAATTTAGAGAATAAACTTTTATATATATTCTAACAATTTTTTTTTTTTTTTATCTTTACTCTTTATTTTACTTTTTCTAGCACTCATTTTTTATTTTTCCCTCAATTTTAAATTAATATATTCTTTTTCAGATGTCAATAGTTAAAATATTAAATATAATTTGAAAATTTTGAGACTTGCAATTTTATTTTTAAAAAAAATGATAAAATATTGAATACAAATAAGGTGAGTTTGGCTCCCCAAATGTAAATAGCCAAACTCACTATCTATTTTAAAAAGTTTAAGTAACGAACTTCTTGGAACCTAATTCTAAAATTTGGCTCTTTAAGTAACGAGTTAAAGGGTATCTCCAATGCGCTCTTTATTTTAAAGAGCATCTTCTATCACAAAAAGTGCATATTAAGAAATTTTAAAAAAAAATAAAGAGTGACCACTCTAATTACATTCTCTATGTTCATTCATTCATTATTCTGCCTTTTTCCATAAGAAATTATTGTTAATCCTTTTCCCTCCTTTTTATTTCGCAGAAATCAAAGAATGAATAGAAATTGTGTAATAATAAATGAAGTATTGTATAGAGAGTAAATTTTATGTTTACTAATCAGAGGTAATATTTAATACTAATTTGTTGGGGAGATTTAATGGGACTCAAACGAACTAAAAAAAATAAAATTTAAGATGGAAATTTAAGAGAATAAAATTATGCTCTCAAAATTCAGTTTCTATGAATCAAATTTTTTGTAATGGTGAAATACTAAAAATGAGCAATATTTTTATACTACATCTGGTACATAAGAACTAATGACTAATACATAAATTTAAACACCCATTAAAACTTATAGGTACATGAATAGAAATAAATTCATCTATAATAACTCTAAATTCATGTAGATCAAGATTCATCAACTAAGGAATACAAGGAGTCAAGGACCAAGATCAACAAAGAGCAAAAATGCATATATTACAATCGCAAGGGGCATACCGTGCGATTGAAAGCATGGATGATCGATTAAGCCCATGTTTAAGCCACATTCTCATTTTTACTTCTACTCATTTTCAATCATACATTCTTTAATAAAATAATATTTTTCATCACATCAATAACATTTCCTTCTTTTTCAATCACATATTCACCATCACATCACCAAAAAAAATGCATTCTTTCCATTTTAATGTGCATCAAACACACTCTAACAGCAGTTTTAGACACACTAACATGCAATCACAAGTAACACTACCCTTCGATCACAACTTTTACATGGAATAAAACTTAGGCTCGTTTTTAACCTAATTATGAGGGCTGGAAAACATCTTACCATTCATCATAGAATAAACAAAGCTTTGAGATGAAATCATACATCCGTAACACAAATTAAAGATCATTGCTTGGATTTTGGGCGAAGAATAAGAAGATAAAAGAAGATTGTTCAAGAACTATAGAAGAAATTCAAGAGTTCAAGACTAATTATCCTTTTTCTTTTTTCCAATTGAAATTCAAGTGATGTTTCAATATTCCAAAACTTGTTTTTTGTAATTTTATGACGCTCAACTAATTTTATATACATTAGGATGACGATGGAACTTATATTGTGATGCTTTAATTTTAATTTCAAGATTTTGACGTTAAATACTTATTTAGTTTGAATGATTGTTATAATTAATGATGAAAAATGATGCAAGTACATGAAGAATGCTACAGAATTTTTACAGATTTTTGAACTTCGCTCACAAGACAAGACGGGGCCCGCATGAATTAAATATTGTATATTGTTAAAAACAATGGGACCCAGGTGTTGTGTGTATTCGGCACAATTTCTGTACCCATAGAGTGATTGATTAATGATTTCAATTATTTGATCCATAATTGAATTGATAATGATTCATTTTTTTGTCCAGGGAGGAAATACAGAATGGAGCACATGACGACGATCGTTGTAAAGTCCAATAAAGAATAGAGATATACCTCTATGATTTACATGATTTAATTGAATATTCCAGTGATCCAAAATGCATTTTCACATGTTCTCAATCTTCATAAAGATATAATAGGTTCATATATGTTTAGTATTGCTTAAAAGAGATTACTAATTGAAATAGGAACATTGATCGTCTGTTTAAATAAGTGTTGTCAATTTCTTGAATTTTTATTAAAATGGAAGAATATAGGTATATTCAAAGTCTTAGTTTTTGTCGTTACTCGATTTCATAAACGCTGCTTAGTAATTAAAAGCTTTATGCTTAACTAGTTACATATTTACTTTACCTTATCCAAATCAATCAAATTGTGTTTTTCTATTATTTGAAACCAAATTAGATACTCAAAACTTATGGGAACGATATCTTACTTTTACTTAAGTACTTTGCTATAATATTGAACACTTGCAGATTTCTAGCGAACAAGTTTTTGGTGCGTCGTTGTCGGGTACTTCAATTTTTTAGTTAGTTTTAGTTACTTATAGCTTTATTTTGAATTTTACTACATCACTTAATTTTAAAAAAAAAAATTTTAATCATTTATTACAATGTTTCTCCATTCTTTTCAAACCCTCGTATGTGAAGTTTGAGACAATGTAATCAAGTTCCATTTGATTTGAAGATTGAAGTACATTTAAGTTGAGATGAAGAGAACATATAGAAGCACAACAAAGGTTCCAAGAGGTAACGATAGTTGAGAATGCAGAAAATCTTGTTGCACTTTTGGGTAATGAGAATGCTAGGCTCATGGAAGAGTTGATGTCTTCGTCGGTTGTCAAAAATTAGTCTAGCATAGAATATCTAGCATTCGGACGACAAATTTTCATTGGAGGACGAATGTGATTAATATATTTCAGAACGCGCTTTAGTTTTTAGGCAAACTGAAAGTCAATCCAAACACTCATCTTTTAATTTTTTTAGCTCATGTTTGATGGGATTAAAATCAGATTTTTATTAAATTTTGATAAAAGTTGATGAAAAGTGTGATTAAAAAGTTGTGGATCCCATAAAATGTGTGGTTAAAATTAGTTGTTGACTTTGACTTTGACTTAGATTAAAATTTTAATTTTAATTTTTACCAAACATGGCCTTAATATGGGCGGTCCTAACTGTAGAAATGACCACAATATGGGTTGTAGAAATGACTTCAAGTCCAATAGTTCTACATTGGATACCAATCGCTAAGTTAATTGGTGACTAACTGTGTTAATGTGTATTCAAAACAATCAATTTTATTTCCACATAAAACAAAATGGTTGAAAGCAAGATTTAAAAATTTAGAAAAATTCTCAACCACAGACACATGTCTTATGTGGGGTCCTCATTCTTTTTTTTTTTTATTTTTTTTTTTGCACGTGGGGTCCCAAACTGTCACTGTTGGTATGCATAAGGAAAAATTGATTGAAATAGTTCAACTTTCCATTAAACAATCACTTGAAAGGTAAATCACCCATTATTTGGTATTTTTGTCTACCGATAACCAAAGATCCCATTCTTTCAACTTTCAAGTGACTATTTGAAAGAAAGTTGAAAGTTGTATTCATATTTGCATAGAAAAAAAACAGTTTAGTAACTTAAATGTGAATAAAAACTGTAATGTTTGGATATTGGGGTAAAAATTTCCCAAAAAATTACCTGATTTTTTCTAATGCATAAAAAGAACCATAATCGAACAAAAAACAATACGTTCTTATAATTGATTACATACTACACGAGAGACTATTTGGGTCCAGACCCGATTTTGGGCAAAGGCAAGTGAGGCCCATGCCTCCGGCCCAAAAATTATAGGGGCCTCCATTTTTATTTTTAATTTAAAATTGAGAAAATTAGTTCAAAACCCCATTCATATACTGTCAAAGTGTCAATGCGTGCCTGCAAGAATAGTCGAAACCCATTGTCCGCCTTAGGCCTTTGATTGACACAGTCTTCTCACTTCTCTCTCAGTCGTTCGTCGTCACCGTGCCTCACTACTGCATACAGGATTGCTCGGATATCATTCTTGCATATATATATATACTA
>CAIGRT010066072.1:0-20082 GCA_903798405.1 Fraxinus platypoda | reverse complement strand
TATGTCGAGCTTTGGTAATCATGTATTCTTAATTGATGATCGTTTTTTAGAACTCACCGTGATAAAATATTGGGAAGAGAAAAAAAAATTCTTCGTCCCGCGTACGGAGACACGGCCTTGTGTCTCTGTGCCACACGCACGGAGACAATTTTTTTTTTTTTTTTTGAACAGTGAGATACATTTTCTAAAATTGTCCCAAAACAATTAGGTTGTGGAGAGAGAAAGGAAACAAGATGAGTCAATTGAAGAGGGTGTGTAGACTTTTTTTTCTCTTTCTTTTTTTAATTGGATTATGTTATAACTGAAAATTGTTGCAATGTGCTAATTGAAAACTATATTGTAATAAAATGTATATAATTTTTTTTTCTATATTTCAATATGTAAAAATGATAAAGCATCTTATCACATTTTCCAGCCCACTAAAAAACACAACTTCATTCCATACACGAAAATCAAAATTCCTTTCGGGGTGTTGCCCCCGAGCCCCCACGAGGGGTGCTGTCCTCTCGACCCCCACGACCTGACCGGTCACGTCAACCCCCCGGGGTGTTGCCCTCCGAACCCCACGAGGGCGCTGCCCATGTGTGCTTTAATGTCATTGTACTAATAATAGTTAATATCATCCTTTTTATTACACATATTCACTGGTGAGCTGATATTCATCTGTTTTGGTGTCTTACTCAATCTGCAAAAGTTCCTGAAATACAATTTTTCCCATTCTCAAATACAAATTCACTGGTGAGCTGATAGTTAATGTTATTTTCCTTTTTGAATTAGTGAACAATTTTGTCAAATTAGATTAATGTTGCATGTAATGTGTTGAGAGTTCTCAAATATAATTTTTCCTATTCTCAAAGTTGAATCAAGATACTATATATTTTTTAAAACACAAACCATGCGAATGGATTGCATCTGCAAGAATCCTCAAATTGGTTTCTATTTGTACGTCGAGTTTGTAAATATAATTTGTATGTCGAGGCTTATTCTTTATTTTGTTACACACTTATTTTTAACATTATCCAATTAACGTGCAACGCACGTTTGCCCCACTAGTTCTAATTAAAACAGCTAAGAAAAAAGAGAGAAAAATAAACAAAAAGCTAAAGAAATAAAAAAAACCACCCCCAAATCAAAGTCAGACTTTTGTTGCGCGACTACGAGAGATTATTAGAGAATTTTGGGTTTAAATAAATACGCTTCAAATAAAAAGCAGCCATTCAACTACAAAAATGGTGGGTGGGATGGCATTGTTCCCTCCGTCAAAAACTCAATTTGTAGGTCGTGCTTTTTGTGTGTGTGAGCGATTTAGTGATTCCTTGATTTGATGCAAGAGAAATTTACAACTTTTGACTAATATGGTATATTGTTAATTTTTTTTGAAACGTACACATCGAAGCGATTCAATAATTCATTGTTTTGATGCAATAGGACTAACACAGTACATTGTAAATTTTTTTTGAAACACATACTTTTGTCAAGTTGAACTATTAGAAAATAACGTTTTATAAAGACCTTTTTCGCACAATGTGTGAAATTTAGAGACCACCAACGAATTTTCTCCCTACTTAATTTGTCGAAACAACAACAATGAAGTACGTAGATAGAAAAGAAAGACGTGGAATCAGAGGTGGGAAGTGCGGCGAGCCGTTTACGGCTCACCTTGAGCTGACTCGGCTCACGCTTGAGGTGAGCTGCAGGCATAAGCCGAGTAGTAAAACATTAGGGGCTTGCAAGCCGCTCATGTTTTTCAATTCAAATTCAAAAAAAAATTGGCAAGCAGCTCGCAATCTGGCTCAATTTGCCCCCACAAAGGGGCGAATTTGTGGGGGCAAGTCCAGCCATACCTCGATAAAGTGAGCCTACTCACATGGTGGATTGAGTCGAGCCCGACGATATACGAGCTCAACTGCTCAGCTCGACTTATTTAACGTCCCTACATAGAATGAAGAAAGGTTGGCCGGCAAGCAAGAGGAGGCCATGAGGGACCTACACATTACCTTTTCCCCCATGTGGAAGGCCAACCTATACGAATTTTCAACTCAAAGCCCACAATCTCCATTCCACCACCCCCACCGCCCACCCCAAAAAAAATAAAAATAAAGAAAAATGTGTTTTCAATTCATAATAATAAACTGAATGGCCATCTCATCACATTAAAAGGTTGGTGAATGGGATTGGAGAGAGGAATTAGCTTTCCAGGTGTTCCAGTGAGAGGGAAAACTTTTCAGCATTTCTAAAATGCTCCAACACTGCAGCCTTCTCTGTTTCTCTGTCTTTACAACTACAATCCTCATGATCCCTTTTATATCATTCTAGGATTCAACTTTATAAGTTAGGATCGACTATACGAATTATTTTCTAACACCATGTTCGATAATTGCTAAATCTATAGGAAGCTCGGTTCTAAAATACTTGTAGCAAACCAAGAAAGAGAGAATTCTCGTGAATATGCCATGTTGCAAATCTTCCTAGGACATAGGAAATTTCACAGAATAGAGCTGCGTTACTCTTGTACATTTTTTAACTGTAAATTCCAAGAGCCACTACTATGCTCTAATAGGAGCAGAGAAGTAACAAAAACTATGAATTGAATTGATATCCAATTTTGCAGAGAAAAATGAACTGTGATTTTACAGTAGAATGATATTATCAGAGTAAATCTGAACAGTGAAAATGTCATTGAAATTACTTTAATCATTGATTAAAGAGAAAGGTAAGGTGACAACTAATCCTAATTAAAGAAGCTTACTTTGAAATATATTACTGTACCATCGGAGCTAGCATTACAAACTGTTGCTTTTGTCATGCACATCATAATTAGCAATGCAATGACCACACCATTGCAATCCAACAGGTCCACTGATTAGCAGGCTGCAATAATATAAGCATTTAATTGGCAAACCATGAATCCCTCCTCTTGCTTACCTAATTGGCAAACCAGTTGGACCACTAAAAAGAGAGATTTTTCTAAGCTAATGCACTTTCCTTTTAATGAACGAATTTTACACGTGTAACTATAGTCCTAAATTACCAAGCTAGAGTATGATAGGGGCAAGAGGGATTTTCGGTGGATAGTTAAAATGCGTAGATGGCAAGAGCACTCTACATTACACTGAGGGAAAAAAGACGGGGGAGTAGGGATCCCTTAGTTAAGGGGGTTTGGGCGCGAACCAAAAAATGTTTCTCACCGACAAAGAATTAAATCCTTGTATATCCTTAATAACCATATCTAACCATGAATGAATCTCTATCCCACTCTATTAACACCTAGAGAGATCTTCACGAAACTCGAAAAAATAGACAAGAAAATGGTATTCTTTCCTAGGAAATCGATAACAAAATAAGCATGGCACCGACACTAAGAGACAAAAGCTACGGGTGTGAATGAGATTAGATATCCAATAGTCCTAAACATAAAATTACTGCTCCGATATAGGAATTTTCCAGAGAAGCAATTCTATTAGGTAGGGGATTCTTTGTTGCCAAGTCAATATCCTATGTGGACTGAGAAAAGCAAAGTTGACAAGAGGTGGGGGAGGGGAGGTGAGGGGTGCTATTTTGCCTTTTGCTTTTGTGTTTGCACCACCATCATTACTTCTGCTTTCGGTTTGCCTTACAACATTCTTTTTCAATATTTTTTTTCCTATTCTTTTATTTCTACATTCCACCACCATCATTTCTTAAGGACATTACTATCTTTCTGAATCTCTCTCTTCTCCCACCGTCAAGAATAAGTCCCTTCTCATTCTGAGTTCAATGATCGTATAGCCTTCAACAATGGTAAGTTCCTGATAGTTGGGAGTTAATATAATCCCATTATATTATATTTTGGAGCATTTTTCATCACAAAAGAACAGTCTAATACTTGTTCAATGATCCAGGGAACTCCCATTAACATTATCGTTGGATCGCATGTCTGGGCCGAAGATCCTGAAGTTGCCTGGATTGATGGTGAAGTTACAGAGATCAAAGGCACAGATGCCACCATAATTACATCAAATGGGAAGACTGTAAGCCAATCTCACGTCCCAATTCTTTCTTTCTTTCAATTAGATGAAAATTTCATTATCAAATTAATTTCAAACCATATAATGATCATATAAAATATTCATAAGCTCAATTTTACTTTTCTTTTTACAACTTCTATAACTGAATTAATGACTAATGTGAAAGTATGAGTATATATTACATAGATTGATACATCATAAGAATGATGAACACCAATCTGATAACATATGGCAGCAATGCATAGCCTCTAACTATGACAATCAGTCTTAAAATAATCAGCTTCTATTTGATGTCATAACAATTTATTAAGGAATGATAAGTCAAAGGACAGAAAATGTAGTTTAGATTACAATAATGCACAAAACAATGTAATCAACTTCAAAATTGACAGGGCATTTGCATTAAGTTTGCCACAGGAATATTTTCGGTGGGGAAAAATAATAAAGAACCCAAATAAAGACATAACAATAAAATAAAATTAGCGTCCTATATCGGGGAGCAAAGGTGCAAAGCTTCTGTTGCCAATGCCCTGGTGTTCTAATCCAACCAATGGAAAACTAAAGAACTATTTGCTTCTAACTAAACTGTGACTACTGTTTTCACATGAACTATAATAAATTCTTGTTGTCTAGATTTGCTTAAGAAATGTCTCTTGTATATAAGAGGTTACTGGAATTAAAGCATATTTAGAAGAATTAAGCTATTTTGCCAGAAAATATTGACATCCTAGTTGACAGATGTATTGGTGGCAGGAAATAATTGGATGTAAAAGTTGCTTTTTTTAAAACAGTCTAATGACATAATGCCATGTGGCATTCTGTCAAGGAAGATATCAAACTTTTCTGGTAATGTAGCATGGTTGTATTTAGAGGGCCTGGATACTAGTAAAAAGAAAAAACTCCAAACTTAACATCTGTGGCCCTCTTAATTTCAGATAGTTACAGCTATTTCCAGCATATACCCAAAAGACACAGAAGCACCACCAGCTGGAGTGGATGATATGACCAAGTTAGCTTATCTCCATGAGCCGGGAGTCTTATACAACCTTGCATCTCGGTTCGCTCTCAATGAAATATATGTAAGTCATATGTATCCAATGACAATTTTTCAGAGTAGATGTGCAATGAAATCTAATAGCAGTCCTGAAATGCAGACTTACACTGGGAATATTTTAATAGCGGTGAATCCCTTCCGGAGGCTGCCACATTTGTATGATATCCACATGATGCAGCAGTATAAAGGAGCTGCTTTTGGAGAGTTAAGTCCCCATCTTTTTGCAGTTGCGGATACCTGTTATAGGTACATATGTGCACAATGCAATGTATCTATTAGAAAAACCAGAATATAGTTACAGATAGTAGAATGCATTACTGACAATTTAAACTCCATAACTCAGGTCAATCATAAATGAACATGGGAGCCAGTCTATCTTGGTGAGTGGAGAGAGTGGAGCTGGAAAAACCGAGACAACAAAAATGTTAATGAGATACCTCGCATTTATGGGTGGTAGATCGGGTACAGAAGGACGAACAGTAGAACAACAAGTTCTGGAGGTGAGTAAAAAACAGTTATAATTAATTAGGTATATTCTACGTTCCTTATTGCTAGAATTCATGGAAACTCAAAGAGTTCCACTTCTTCAGTCCAATCCAGTGCTTGAAGCATTTGGCAATGCAAAGACTGTAAAAAATAACAATTCCAGGTAAACCAAATGACACTACATTTCTTCAATTTTCACCGGTTACAAAGTTCATTTTCTTTTCTCTAAATTTGTGGATGGACTCACAAGAAGTTTACATGGCTGAGTGGTTGTACCAGTCGTTTTGGTAAATTTGTAGAGATACAATTTGATAAGCATGGGAAGATCTCAGGCGCTGCAGTACGAACATATCTTCTTGAAAGATCACGTGTTTGCCAAGTTTCCGATCCAGAGAGGAACTACCATTGCTTTTACATGCTTTGTGCAGCACCACCAGAGGTCACATAACTGTATTAACTCTGTTTTAGACCCAATTCAAAAGACGTTATTTGTAGCCAGCTAATGATACAACTTACGAACAGGATGCAGAAAAATTTAAGCTCGGAGACCCAAGAACATTTCACTATCTAAATCAAAGCAATTGTTATGAAGTGGCAAATGTAGATGATGCAAGAGAGTATCTAGAAACCAGAAACGCTATGGATGTAGTTGGAATCAGCCAGGATGAGCAGGTACGTATCATATAGATACTAACTCACCCCAAAGTCATATTTTTAGTTAACCTACGTTTTACCTTCATTCTTAGGATGCAATATTCCGCGTTGTAGCTGCTATACTTCATCTGGGGAACGTTGAATTTGTAAAAGGGAGTGAAGTTGATTCTTCCAAGTTAAAAGATGATAAGGCAAGCTATCATCTTCGGACAGCAGCAGAGATACTTATGTGAGAACTCTCATCAACATGTACTTTATTTACCCTCTCTCAGTTCTGCATTGAAATTCAATATTATGCATTTCTCCAGGTGCGACGAGAAAGCACTGATTGACTCACTCTGCGAGCGTGTAATCGTAACGCCTGATGGAAGCATTACAAAACCGCTAGATCCAGCTGCAGCTGTTACCAGCAGGGATGCTCTAGCAAAGACAATGTATTCCAGATTATTTGATTGGTATGAAAATTCATCTAACAGCATTTTCTCATCTTATATTTCCCCGAAGTCACTACATTGTATGCATATATTAAGCTCAAGACAGACAGAAGGCACTTTGACATCCAAATTCAAGACCTATTGTTATTTAACACATTGGTCACTTGCGGCAAAATAACTAATTTATGTATTATGTATAAAGGTTATTTCCAATGACAACTACAGTATGTTGAGAGAAGAATAAGAAATACTGCTCACTCATGAATCAGGAAAGGAGCTGAACCAACAATTTGCTTCATAATGTTAGAACTGAAGCTTCCAAGATATATGTAAATTTATTCACCGGTTACTACAACGTAACTGTAAGTAAGAGTGAAGAATTCTCAATCAATAGCTCATAATAGAAAAGATCCAAATGAATAGGGCTCAAAAAATCATTCTGTACTGATGAGCATTCAATTTCTTATTCCATCTATAAAATGTGTTTCAATTTCAACTAAAAGGGATTGCATAAGGTGAGTAATAAAAATAAACTAGATCAACTCTATCAATTGTGACAGGATTGTGGACAAGATAAACAATTCAATTGGCCAAGATCTCAATGCCAAAAGCATAATTGGAGTCCTTGATATTTATGGATTTGAGAGCTTCAAAATTAACAGGTATGCTTAAATTGTGTTAATGATATAACATGAGCGTTTACTTCTCAAGACTAACATTTTATTATGTGTAACATTAACAGTTTTGAGCAGCTGTGTATCAACCTAACAAATGAAAAGTTGCAACAGCATTTTAATCAGGTACGGTTATGATAAAAATGTTGCATTTTTCTGGAGCAACTATATCTGAAATGTCACTATATGTACAAAAGATGTCTAACTATAAAAGCATACTTACAGCACGTATTCAAGATGGAACAAGAAGAGTACACAAGGGAGGAAATCGACTGGAGTTATGTTGAATTTGTAGATAATCAAGATGTTTTGGATCTTATTGAGAAGGTCTGTGCAGACACTAATTAAAAAGAGTCAATGTCACTTTAAGCATACTCCGCAGCAGTACAAATATATCAAAGCATAATTGGGTATATTTTCATGCAGAAACCAGGAGGAATAATTGCTCTTCTGGACGAAGCCTGGTACTCTACTATTCTGCTTGCACTAAAATAATCCTAGGTTGAATTCAAAACTTAAAAAGCAGGCTAAACATGCATTACACATCCAATAAACACTTAACATCTTCTTCAAGGAAAATAACATAGATAACTAGGTAACAATCTTGCCAATATACCTAACACATGTTAGCACAGATATATAGCTAATTTCATTTCTTTTGCAGTATGTTTCCCAAGTCAACTCATGAGACCTTTGCACAAAAGATGTACCAGACATACAAAGGACACAAACGTTTCAGCAAACCAAAACTTGCTCGAACTGATTTCACAATAAACCACTATGCTGGGGACGTATGTGAATAAATAAGCGCCCGTTTGGCCCCCATTATTCCAAATTATAATGAGAGAAATAGTAATTTTTTGGAGAATGTGTGGTTAAAAAGGAAGGAAAAGTTTTTGGGTTTATGTGTAATAATATTTTATTGAAAAATGTGTGATTGATAAGAAGAGAGAGAAAAATAAATTATAATTTAATTAGAAATAATGGGGGCCAAACGGGGGCTAAATGTTTGTATTAAATTATCTGCCAAAGAACTCTGTTCATCACAATGTTTTGGTCAAACAGGTAACTTACCAAGCCGATTACTTCCTGGACAAAAACAAGGATTATGTTGTTGCAGAACATCAAGCTCTCTTGACTGCCTCTCAATGCTCGTTTGTTGCAAATCTCTTCCCACAGTTACCTGAGGAAAGTTCTAAGCAATCCAAGTTCTCTTCAATTGGTGCTCGCTTCAAGGTACTGTAATCTGCATAAGTGTTAGTCTATCATACTGCGAAAATTCTAAGATATGCTTTCATTTCTGTATAAAAATTTTGGCATGCAGCAACAATTACAATCTTTAATGGAAACCCTAAGCACAACAGAGCCACATTATATCAGATGTGTAAAGCCCAATGGAGTTTTGAAGCCTGGAATATTTGAGAACTTCAATGTCTTGAACCAGTTAAGATGTGGGGTAAGTTTGAATATTTTTCATAGCTATTTTTGGATAATCCATTTCAATGTAAAGTATACTGCTGCTAATCCAATCTCCTTATTTTCTTCCATTTATAAAGCATTAGTGATAATTGTGGCAGGGTGTTTTAGAGGCCATAAGGATAAGCTGTGCTGGATATCCAACTAAAAGATCGTTCGATGAGTTCATAGACCGTTTCGGAATGCTAGCTCCAGATGTTTTGGATGGGTATGTAATGGAAAACTTCATGTCCTGTTAGTTTAAATATATACTCTGTGCAGGATGAAAAATAATCTGGGTAAAGAGCAGGTTCATTAGTATTATCCTACCAAGCTCAAAAACAATCAATATTAGCCAATTCCAAAAGCTAAACCACTTTAAACACATCTTTTAAATGTAAACCAGCCGTTCATCTTCATCTACTCAATTCTCAGAAATAACATCCTTGGGTGAGGGGGTGCCTTGAGTTCTCAGTGGTTTAACATTCAAGAAATTTCCTCATATTTTTTTTACTTACTGAGGTGCAGATCCGATGAGAAATCAGCATGTATTGCAATCTGTAACAAAATGAACTTAAAGGGCTATCAGGTAATAAACCTATATCACAATAGTTATATATGTAAAGTTGCATATTTTCTTTGAAGTTTCTTAAAAGATTTGACAAAGAGTGATAATCTGATGTTGCCACTTTTCTGTACTTCAGATTGGGAAAACAAAGGTGTTTCTTAGAGCAGGGCAGATGGCTGAATTAGATGCTCGAAGAGCTGAGGTTTTGGCTCGTGCTGCAAGGCGTATTCAGAGGCAAATCCGAACATACCTAACCCGAAAAGAGTACATTATCCTGCGAAAGGCCACCATCCATATCCAGAAACTATGGAGAGGTAAACTTTTTTTTAATTAAAAAATTATGTGAACTCATGAATTTGTTCATAGAAATTAAAATTTTCACCTTTCAATGTTTGGAACTATCACAGGCCCAAATGTAGATATATAACTAGAATTCAGCGACCTGTTTCATCGCCATTTTCTAGTAATATGTCTAATAACCTTTTCTTTATGGTAATTACCCAGCACAAATTGCACGCAAGCTGTATGAACACATGAGACAAGAAGCTGCGTCAATCCGTATACAGAAACATGCACGTGCTCATGCAGCAAGAAAGTCTTACACCAAATCACAGCAAGCAGCAACTGTAATTCAAACAGGGATGAGAACAATGTCAGGCCGAAATGAGTACAGGAGGAGAAGACAAAACAAAGCAGCAACTATAATTCAGGTAGTGTACATGCACAGGTTAAAAAATCCTGTTTCTGTTTATTCCTATGGGGAAACACAATGACGATAAATAGAACAATTGCATTGGTGCGAGGACAGTATCAAATCAACTTTTTTAGAATGTAATAAACTTCATAATAGTGACAGGCAACTAAGAAACCTTGCAATTGAATCTGAGAGCATAGAAAATTCTATGTAGCAATAGATTTCTAGTTAAATAACCTAAATCATGTATAACAGATGTAGGAAGAATCCTCTCTTTCCTTCCTGCACGTTCTTATTTTTTGTTGTTCTGTTTTGGAAGGTGGGAAGTTGGGAAAGAGGGAAATAAGAGTGGTGCTTCCTTTATTTCCCGGATTGAATAAACTTAACTATTGAAAGCATTCTCGGAAGTCGTTATGCAATATATATAACTGCAGACCATTGCTGAACAAATAAATAGCATTTGTCTTGTCCTTTAAATTAAATATTCTAATTATTTTGGTTTTTTCCAGACTCAATGGAGAAGATTCCACGCTCTTTCTGTGTATAATCGGGTGAAAAAGGCAAATATTACACTTCAATGCCTCTGGCGAGCTAGGATTGCAAGGAAGGAGCTTAGAAAATTGAGGATGGTTAGTTTATCTTCTTGATAGAATAAAAATTCGTACCAACTGCTAATAAATTGAATGAAAGGTAATCTATAATGGCTAATCTCGTAATGCAGGCAGCAAGGGAAACAGGAGCACTCAAGGAAGCAAAGGATAAGCTGGAAAAGCGTGTTGAAGAACTTTCATGGAGACTAGATTTTGAGAAGCGCTTAAGGGTACACTACCAGTGCAAGACTAACAGCCAGAAGTATAGGCAGAAATATTGTGAAAATCTTGAAACATGACCATTGATTCTATTAGTTTAGTTCCTGATGCATGTTAGAAGACGGTTATGGTATAAACCAGAATCAGCAATAAGGTTAACAGACCCTGAGCAATTGATCAACATTCAAAATTGATCATCCATAAATTTGAATTTTCAATGGGAGCCGATATTAGATTGTAACAGATGCGGAAACCGAAATTTCCAACTTCCATCAACCTTGTCATTTACTAATAAAGTGTCTAGATATCTAATTAGCTTATGATAAGATGTAGGGAGGTAGTGACTGTGGTGTAAAAATGCACATTAAACACAAATATATTACTAAATGATAAGGCTTAATGCAGTCCATTTGTGCATCAGCTGAAACAATAATAATCTTGCAGATTGATACTGAAGAAGCTAAGAGCCAGGATATAGCAAAGTTTCAGACTGCTTTACAAGAAATGCAAGCAAAACTGGATGAAGCACATGCTGCAATCATTCATGAAAAAGAGGCGGCAAAGATAGCCATTGAACAAGCTCCACCAGTCATCAAAGAGGTACCTATAGTGGATGACACCAAGGTGGAACTATTGACAAATCAAAATCATGAACTTGAGGTAATGTCAAGATACTCAATTTTCACATCTTATAAGAATCCATACAACTTTTTATCTTATAGGAAGCCATGTTTGATATCTGGAGTGACAAGCAAAATGCATTAATGCATTCGATACGGGATTCCACATATCATCTTTCCAGGCATTGAAAATATAACTTCAAGGAGGATACAGATAAAATTCTTCAATTTGGGAGTTCGAATATTTTGGAGCGCTCAACACTGCAACGAGAGAGTACTACATCTAGGACAAAAGATGATGATAAAACATAGTCTTTATTATCTGACATATAACCATGAAAGCTAAGACAGCAAAGTCAGCTTCAATAAAGATTAACTATAATGAGTTTGGAAAGTTCCCATTTAAAGACAGATGATCATACAACTGCACTAGAGGAATAAAGAAACTGGCATCCATCATAGTTATAGGCACATGCCTAATCCATAGTTCAACAATGCAGGAAGAGATAAGAGAACTAAAGAAGTGGGTAGAGGAATTTGAGCAAAGTTATTCCGAGGTTGAAAAGGAAAGCAAAACCAGACTTCAAGAAGCAGAAGAAGCACAGATGAAAGTTTCACAACTTCAGGAGACCATTGAGAGGTATTTGATTTCAAAGGTTCATATATTTGATATTTGTGTGATCAACATCATTATGAATATATTTTCTTAATGTTTCCAGATTAGAAATGAATGTATCCAACCTTGAATCAGAGAATCAGGTTCTGCGTCAGCAGGCTTTGGCTGCATCAACTACAGAGGACTCCACTGAGGAAATGGAAATGTAAGAATGTGAAAGAAAGAATGAGTTCAAATACTTAGAAGTTCTAGTTACATTACCATAAACACTTGAAAAACATTTGGTGGAAGGTCATACACTTGCCTTTAGCGAACCTTGAAACATTTAAATTCACTAGTTCTCAATAAGAACTTGTATTCATCATGATCAATGGGGATTGCATAAAACTTGTCCAGTTTAGCGATAATTAAGCAATTGCTCATGGATCAGACACCATCGGCTCACTCCTAGACTATATCAGATAAGCAAACGTAATAAAATTAAAAGAGAAGAAGGCCAAAAAATATTTCAGTTGTTAAACAAAATCTATAGAAACAGTACGAAGCAATTAACTCAGAGATCATCTGGATCGTACCTTCAAGGAAGCAGTCCAAAGTAGAATTCTGAATCATTTTCGTAGCTGTGTCAGGCTCAGGAGCAAGATCAGAGATTTGGAGTCAGAAAACAAATTGCTTCAAAGTCAAAAAGTAGTAGTGGAGAAAATAGTGGGTCCTGTTCATCATATATCCCAACTGGACAAGGTACATTAGGTTTTCCTATTCTATGAATTAAATAATTGCTAAAGCTGCATGCAGTTATTCACTAGCCTGATGTAAAATGCAGAGTTTCGACAATGGACATAAAAGCTATAGCAGTGTTCAAATAGTGCAAGAGCCTCAAACTACGCAGGCAAAGGAACACATAAATGAAGTACAATAAACTTTTCTTACAATAATTTTTCAGAGAAAGAGAAAAATTGCAGACAATTTTTTAACTGTTGGGTTTTCAGTAAGAATGAAAAGTGAATTTTTCGTGCAGGATTCTTTGCCTCCTGTAACAGTCCTCACTAAACAAAGATCCTTAATAGATAGGCAGCAGGTATATAGCTGGAAACCAAGCCTTTTTGTCACACATGAAAAATAGACAGAGCTAGAGAGTAGACTAAACACATTTTTGTACATCCTCTTGTATTTACAGGAAAACTATGATGCACTAGTCAAATGTCTCCTCGAAGACAAGCAATTTGACAAGGGCAGACCTGTTGCTGCTTGTATTGTGTACAAAACACTTGTTCAATGGAGATCCTTTGAAGCAGACAAGACGCATATATTTGATAGGATTGTTCATGCTATCCAATCATCAATAGAGGTAATAGCTCTCACTAAGGCAATAAACTTAATATGATGTGTGTTCCATTAACAGCCACCACTGCTTTTTATGAGTATGTATATGGCATAGATTTATTATTACTAGTACATAAAACTGCATGCCCATGCAGAATCAGGACGGTGCAAAGGATCTAGCATATTGGCTGTCAACAACATCGACTCTTTTGTTTCTTCTGCAACGAACAATTAAAGCAAGCAATATGTCAATGGTGGCTTCCAAAAGGAACCGAAGTTCGCCCACCACATTGTTTGGCAGAATGGTGCAGGTAAGATATTCCCATTTAAATTAACTGTCACCTGTGAAAAATGACAAGTCAAGGGTTCATTTGCAGGGTTCCCGACATTTTTCAATGAACATGGGAATTTCTAGCGGATACAGCGGGATGGATGGAAACCTAAACCCAAAATCAAGGATAGAAGCTAAATACCCTGCCTTGCTGTTTAAACAACATCTAACTGCCTGTGTTGAGAAAATACATGGAATGATCCGTGACAGCTTAAAGAAAGAGATCAGTCCATTTCTTAATTTGTGCATACAAGTAAGTACCTCATCCACGCTAGAACCATTTAACCTGACATCTTTTACAAATGGCCAACTATATCCCGTTATGCCATGAACAGGCACCAAGAGCTGCAAGG
Source organism: Fraxinus platypoda (assembly GCA_903798405.1). Lineage (NCBI taxonomy): Eukaryota > Viridiplantae > Streptophyta > Magnoliopsida > Lamiales > Oleaceae > Fraxinus > Fraxinus platypoda. The sequence goes on along the minus strand of CAIGRT010066072.1, from coordinate 6,004 downwards.
ATCAGACCATTAAGAGGATCGTCTAAAAATATCCATTCACATATCATATTAAAACAACAGGGATCTAGTATACACTGGAAAAATATTGTCAACAGCTTGGATCATGCCATGGGAATACTGTCTGAAAATTATGTAAGCAGAACTACTGTTTTCTATCTACTTTCCTTAAGCATAAATGTATGAACCAAAATACTTTGAAATGCTAATAAATCTGTTTTTAGGTCCCTTCCACTATTACAAGGAAAATCTTCAGCCAGGTATTCTCATTCATAAATGTTCAGCTTTTCAACAGGTATGAAATTCTTCGAATTTCTATTCTAACCAACACAAATAGATTTTGAAACTAGAAATTTTCACTCTTATAATCACTTTAAATGTCCAACCATAAATTTGCATCTGTTCTTAGCTTACTGCTCCGTCGTGAATGCTGCTCATTTAGCAATGGAGAGTACGTAAAAGCTGGTTTGCAAGAAATAGAGCACTGGTGTACAAAAGCTACAGATCAGGTAAACTATTGGCAGAATAATTTAGACCAGTTCAACAAATTAATAAATGACTTNATCTTCCTGGGATGAACTCCAACACATAAGACAAGCTGTAGCTTTTCTGGTAAATTCTTAATCGAACAGAATTCATCTTCTAAAAAAATTGGAATGACTTGGAACTGATCAAACCCTGCTTCAACTTTCACAGGTTCTGCACCAGAAAGCTCAAAAGTCATTGGATGAGATCACAAATGAACTCTGCCCGGTAAATTGACTTCATAAGTTGTCTTTTTGTGTTTATTTCCTCTCAAGCTAAAACATTAAAATGACCATATTTCTTTTAATAAATAGAGGTTCAAATTCATAAAAACAAACTCTTTTATTCATTTTTTTCATTTTGATTAGGTGTTGAGCATTCCACAAATATATCGAATCGGAACCATGTTTTGGGATGACAAATATGGAGCCCAAGGATTATCTCCAGAGGTAAGGCTCTCCTGAAGCTCATTATTGCCATGATTTATCTGTCCTTTTGTGATAGAAATTGAAGGTTTAAGAAACTTACAGCTAAAGTAAAAGAAAATGTAGTTCTTTTCATCCAACTTTCGAAACCACCAGCAAAAAAAAAATCAACATCATCCAAACCTCCGCATATATCTTCACGACATTTCATTTTTCAAACTTAAATTTGATTTTACCTTGCACATTGTACAGATTTGCACACTCTAATCCTGACAAGACTTGTAATGCAGAATTTGATTTTCGCCACAAGAAATTTTTGAAAGCTAAATAAAAACTAACCTCATTTTTTTCACTGGAATAATGAAGATTTTTTAAATGTCAACATAACTATTGTAGTTAACCCTTCCTTAATTATTTTTTTTATCAATTTTTTAAACCCTCTAACTAGTGTCGTGATATCCTTGTTGCTTATTTTTGAAGAGCAATAGATACCCATGTGTTTATTTTTTTGAAAGGTACATGCTCATTTATAGAAAATGTATGGTTCTGCCAAATTAAGTCATTTTGACAGATTACTCTAACCCTCATTGCCAATTTATACTTCAGGTAATCGCAAAGATGAAAGCACTGACGGTAGAAGATTCAAATAATACGCCAAACAACACATTCTTGCTTGATGTGGATTCAAGGTAATCAAACTTTACAGTCATAACAAGAGATCATGAATGTAAAACGCAAAGCTCTTACTAACTCATTTGCCAAATTACAGTATACCTTTCTCTATTGAAGAGATATCACAGTCCTTCCAAGATATCAACGTGTCTGATGTGGATCCTCCTCCCCTCCTTCGTCAGAGATCAGATTTCCATTTCCTGTTTCAGACAACAGAATGAGAATGTTTTACTTCTCCAATTTTGACTTTATATAAAGGAAAAGGTGTAGTAAGCTGTAACCATTTCTTGATTGCAGTAGCCATTTTGGTCCTTTGGGTGGTGGGTCATGGGTGAGTGAGTGATGATTGTTCAGAGAATGTAAATGTTCTTTGTTTAGTTTGATCTTTCATTATTTGTTTCCCATATTTCAACAATGCAATTGTTTGTAATCATAAAGTGCTCTTCCGATTGGGGCCATAACAAAATGATGATGTACATACACTCAACAAAATTTTCACAACAAAATTTTCAGTAGAAACAGAGAAAATTTTTAGTGCATCCACATTATCCATATAGCCCTTTACAGTTCTGTTCTTACTGGTCGATTATTCGAATTATGGCTCCTGGATCTTACATAGATTCCAGAAAAAAAAAAGAAAAACAAAAAAGAAACAATCAATTTTCTAATAGCATAAAATGAACAAATATAGCTGTTGACTTAAAAAAAAAATTTAGCCAATCGAATCTCAGCCACGTACCCTCCATGTGGGCATTGCCTGCACACTGGATACACCGTTAGAAGGCAAATGCCACCGGTCGAGAAAATGATCCGATAACTTTTTGCACTCGACAGTCAAGTCAACGATCGGACGAAAGAAAAATGAATGCAAGAGACAGGAGAGGGTATTTGACTAAGGTTAAGAACATACCTTATTGTGATTGTGATTCACATATATATAAAAGAAAATGTAAATGGGCCGACGGTTAATGATTTGAGCCCATGATGCAATTGTTTAATTAAAATAGGCTCAATAAGTTGAATAGTCGATGCCAAGTTGACATATATAGGACTCCTCCGTCTGATGATGCCACGTAATTTATAAGTATAATAATAGTTCCCCAAGTTTGAGTCGAACACTCATATACGAATCGAACTTTGAAATACAAGTTGTGCAATATGTGAGATTTTACAGATTGTCTCTAAAATACAAGTAGTTCCGATAAGCAAGGACTTACGAACTGTTTCGAAAATATGCGTCAATCTCAACTAGACAAGGACTTACGAATTGCCTTGAAAATATGTATCGATCCCAAATAGGTGAAGACTTACGAATTTGTTTAAGAATATAAGCCACTCCAATAAGTGAGGACTTGCGAATTGCCTCAGAAATATCTAGACAAACCTGAATAAGCGAGAACTTACAGATTGCCTTGAAAGATAGATATTGCATATAATTTATCGAAAATTCGACAGCATCTCCTCTATAATATAGACTAAACCAACCTATAATATAATATAATATCTCCATTGCAAATAAACAAAATAAATAAGGGTCCACTTGCCCCTCCATATAAGGTAAAACTATGATCAGAGCAAACTTGGTGGTGTGAAGCAAGTAACATGATGTCTACAAAATAATAATGTAGATACCGTGGCATACGTACTGACGTAGTGAAAATAGTGTAATGACATGCTAGCAATAATGTGCGATGCTCTGAATATATAAATAGTTGTACTGATACTGATGTAGAGGTTGACTTTGAATTGAATATAAACAGCTGTATTGATACAAATGTAGAGGCTGACTCTGAACATAGAAACAACAATGATGAAGCTGACATCCTTGGCAGGGAATAAATATCTCGCGAGGCAGAAAATAAACATCCCGCGAATAGCTCTCGAACTATCAGAGTCTTATAAACTGACATTGGAATGACGATGTCTTACAAATATGTTCAAAATAGTGAGAAGCGAGGAATAAACATCTCTCGAAATCAAGAATAAGCATTTGGCAAGGCATCGAATAATCATTCCACGAATAGCTCTCAAACTATCGTAGTCTTATACGCTGGCCTCGGAATGACGAGGTTTGATAGCTAGGCTCGACGACAATGAAAGATGAGGAATAAACATCTCGCGAAACTAGGAATAAGCATCGGCGAGATGGGGAATAAACATCCCATTGGGTGAGGAATAACATCTCACGAATAAGGCGAGGAAATGTTCCTTTTGCTAGGGCAAACAAGTCTGGTTGGTCTACAAAGATGCTCATTTTTCGAAGACAAATACTTCGAGATTTCGTCTTTTCCTTCATTCAAGGAATGATGATTCCAAAATATCGTCTTTTCCTTTATTCAAGGAATGAGGATTCCAAAATGTTACCTCTTCCTTTATTCAATAAACGATGACTCATAGAATATTGTCTCTGATAATAAAAAAATTCACCAAGTTAGGGCTCGTTTTCAAATATGCGAGTTCTTACAAGTTAGCACCGAACATGCGAGGCCTTAGAGCTTGCCTCGAATCCAATGCAAAAATTATAGTACCAACGCCAACATTATGATAATATTCCAAGGCTACAAGAAAATACTAGGCTTTCACAACAACTAATCTCCAAATATACCACATCATTCAACTCAATATATTCCCAAGCAGGTCATAAGGAATATCTTAGCACATTGAAATTAACAAATCTGATCATAATTATAATTAAGTAAAGTTGTTGCTGGAGGCTTAGATAATTTGAGGCTGGAGAGGAATAATAAGGCCACTGACTTTGCCAGGTGCACTTTGTGATAAATTTGATTCAAGCCTTTAATTGTAAACCAAAGATAATTGGTAATGAATCATTATATTTTGGCGGCAGTCATGAAAAGTTTGAAGTGCACAATCCAATCAGTATCATAGTTCAAGTGCTTAATAACTAACGATTAAGATCTTCCATTTCCCATAACCTTACACTTCAGTTTTGCATAATCAGACAATTGGCATTTTAATCACAATTGTGGACTGACGGTAGAATATTCATAGGGGAAGCAGATGGGCTAATATATGCTGGGGAAAAATATTCAAAACCAATCGACAATTCATAGCTCCTTGTTGCTATATTCGGAGAGACATTTTCTATCTTGTATAGAGTCGGCAAAGAGTATTTTTATTGAGGAGATCACTTATTTCCAACAAAAAAACTTAAAGTGGGTTGCTTGGGAGACAAAAATGGAGTACAGTAGATATGAACTTGTCAAGTTCTGTTGAGCCAGCCACTGAACCAAGGAGCCTTTTACTTTGGCTAAGACAAAATTGGTGGCAATCCTATAAGCCGTTGTGTATTAACTAACATTCATGGCATAACATGGAGGGACTGAACAAAAGGCAATGCGTGAACAACATTCTCAATAGAACCAGGTCAGCTCATTCTAAAATGGGCAAATTAGTCTCAGTACCCTAAAAAATTAACAAATTTGATTAATACTCTATTGGTTAAGTAAAACATTTAATAACGTATTAATTACGTTCAAAACTGTCAAAAAAAATCCAGCTATGTGAAATTTCAGTGACTTTTTCCACAATAGTTTTCTTTTCCTCTTCTCTTCTCTTCAATCCCAAACCTTTTCCACCCACCCACCCCACCCCACCCCACTACTCTCTGCGTGCTACTTACAAGGTTTATCGATCTTACCTTCGCTTCAGAAAGTCCATTTTTTCTTTCTTTCTTTTTTGGTGTAATAATAATAATTATATAGAATATCATGTTTGATCTTAGCGATGAGTTGATAATTGGGAGCTATAAAATCCCATGGCTAAAATGGATTCCGCTTCTTGTAATGATTCTGTCAACTCATGCTTGATTATTGAGATTGCTGCAGTCGCAATCAATTTAGAGATTAATCTTATAGGTATGTTTGAAGGAAGTGTGGGTATTTTTCCCTTTTCTTTTTCTGGTAATTTTTCTTTATGTTAACGATTTTGTTCTGTATTTATAATTAGCATTTTTCTTCAGAAATAGTAATGCATAAAGATGTGAATAGCTAGATTATGAGTTTATACTAATGCTCAAATTTCTTGCAAATATCAAGAATTCCATATCAGAAGCTGCACAGTGGACTTTTCGACATGGTACCAGATGGTTTTCGATGTCTTCATTTTTCGGTGGGATTCCACAAATCGCTGGTGCTTCAAATTTATCCCAATTGATAATGAGCAGTTTTTCGTCTACTATTCTGAAAGAGATTGATTTTTTAGGTAACATGATGGAATCTTCGAGTAATAATAATGAGTTTCCGGGGGTCATTAGTGAAGCCTGATCTTCATGACAATAAATTGTCAAGTGAAATTTCGAGTGGGGGTTATTTGTGGACGAAGTTAATTGAGTTGCGAAAAATGAATTTTTTGAGAAAATTCCT
>CAIGRT010066039.1:0-11642 GCA_903798405.1 Fraxinus platypoda | reverse complement strand
TTATAGTTAACACGAAATATATTACTAATATAGTTTTATTTAAAGAAAACGATGCATAAAAACAAGTGCATAGTTTAGTAATCGGAAAGATCGCTTCTAGATCCTCCAATATCCTCAAAATAATTTCCAAACAAACCAGATGAACTTTCAGATCCTTTATCTTGTTGTTGAGCTCTCTTTTGTAAAATTCTTGTTTGTTCGTTTTGAAATAACAAACGTAGGTTTGAATCTGTTATCGAACTCAAAATTTTCAACAAAATTTTGTTCTCCTCACTATATTCTGTCATTGCCAATTTCTTTTTTTAAATTTCGTAATTCTGATGTCTTTCCTCACTACGTTTTTTCATAATTTCGACGAGTTATCGATTCTCTTCTTTAATGGATGTAAGTAATTTTATACATTCTTCTTCATTTTTCCTTTTTTACCCCTATAGGTCGTTGAGTAGAAGTATCGTCAAACATTGTCTTCGTTTATATTAAGAGAAAACGAAGACAATCAAAGGAATGTTGAATGCGTTGAGGTGTGGTCCTCCGATGATGAAGCTGGCTGTGACGATGCAATGTTGAATGCGTTGAGGTGTGGTGTTGTACTCATTCTCCACTTGAGACCAGAATTGGTCCCTTGATTGGTTTATACCTACCATTGGATCTTGGGAGATATCAAGATAGACTTGACATAGGTGTACATCTTCTTCGTGTGAGCATGAAGAACTTCATGGAACAGAACCCATTGTCAGAGAGGATTATTGAAAATGGTAGCTGATATTAACTTGGGAAGCTTGAGAAATTGAAGGTAAGATCTTGTGAAAAATGGTAAGCTATTTTATAGACAAAAGGATATGCAGGATAAGATTTGATTATATATAAATTAAACGATTGAGATCTTGACGTAATCCAATATAACGGTGAAGATGAATTTGCCTAGATATCCTATCTTCAAGTGGACAAGGATAAGATTTGATTATATATAAATTGAACGGTTGAGATCTTGACGTAATCCAATCTGATGGTGGAGATTAATTTGCCTAGATATCCTATCTCCAAGTGGACCAGGATAAGATTTGATTATATATAGATTGAACGGTTGAGATCTTGACGTAATCCAATCTAACGGTGGAGATGAATTTGCCTAGATATCATATCTTCAAGTGGACAAGGATTTCAATAAAAGGCAGTATTGAGGTCGAGCAATCCTCATTCCTCAAACATACCACTCAAAAATGAATTTCAATATTGGAGGTCCCTCTTATGTGTCTGATTCGAGTTCATCGTCATTGTCCGATGGAGAAAATGATAATGATTTTCTTGATGAACAACAAGAAGCTATTACTCGCATATGTTCGAACAGAAACCTACTCATAGCTCAGTACACTAATCAACATGTTAACCAACGGGCACATGGAGGCACCATTGATGGTCGTAGAACCATCAACCGTGATCGACAAATAGCAGATGTAAATCTCTTCATCGACAAATAGCAAATGTAAATACTATCTTTTATTGAAATCCTTGTTCACTTGAAGATAGGATATCTAGGCAAATTCATTACGTCAGATCTCAACTGTTCAATCTATATATAATCAAATCTTATCCTGGTTCACTTGAAGATAGGATATCTAGGCAAATTCATCTCCACCGTCAGATTGGATTACGTCAAGATCTCAACCATTCAATCTATATATAATCAAATTTTATCCTTGCCCACTTGAAGCTAGGATATTTAAGCAAATTCATCTCCACCGTTAGATTGGATTACGTCAAAATCTCAACCGTTTAATCTATCTATAATCAAATCTTATCATGCATATCATTTTGTCTATAAAATAACTTACCATCATTCACAAGATCTTACCTTCAATTTCTAAAGCTTCCCAAATTTATATCAGCTACCATTTTCAATAATCCTCCTCGACAATGAGTTCTGTTCCACGAAATTCTTCATGCTCACACGAAGAAGATGTACACATATGTCAAGTCTATCTTGATATCTCTCAAGATCTGTATAAACCAATTAAGGGACCAATTTTGGTCTCGAGTGGAGAATGAGTATAACACCACACTGCCTTCATTTATCACTCTTACTCGGCCAAAAAGATCTCTAATGAAGCGAATGCAAGTTATTAATGCTGCCTTTAGCAAAATGCAAAGATGTGTTCGGCAAGTGAAACTTTTGAATCCAAGTGGTGCATCAGATGAAGATATCGTGAGTATTACTCGTAATGCATGTTTCCAAATGTTAAGTTTTTGTTAAGTTAATGCTACATTGTCTTTGTTTTGTAGATGTTTCGAGCCAAAATATTATTATCTGAAGACCAGAATTACAAGAAAGAGTTCAAATTTGATTACGTTTGGCCTGTGCTTAAAGATGTCAAAATTTGGAGATGACGTTAATACGGCCAAAGCAACCTACCACGGAAAAAGCGGTGTTAACATTGTATCGTCACAGCCAGCTTTATCATCGGAGGACAGCACCTCAACGCATTCAACATCCCCTGGATTATCTTCATTTTCTCTTAATATAAACGAAGACAATATTGACGATACTTTTACTCAACGACCTATAGAGGTAAAAAAAAAAACAAAGCTAAAAAGGAAAAATGAAGAAGAATGTATAAAATTACTTGCATCCATTAAAGAAGAGAATCAACAACTCGTCGAAATTCTGAAAAAAAGTAGTGAGGAAAGACATCAGAATTACAAAATTCAAAAAAGGAAATTGGCAATGACAGAATATCGTGAGGATGACAAAATTTTGTAGAAAGATTTGAATTCGATAACAGATCAAAACCTACATTTGTTCTTTCAAAACGATCAAACAAGAATTTTACGAAAGAGAGCTCAACAACAAGATAAAGGATTTGAAAGTTCATCTGGTTTGTTTGGAAATTATTTTGAGGATATTGGAGGATCCGGAATCGATTTTCCAGATTACTAAAGTATGTAATTGTTTTTATGTATCGTTTTCTTTAAATAAAACTAGATAAATGTAGGTATGTGGTTGTTGTAGTATATTTCGTGTTAACTATAAATAATCGTGTTTATTATATTTTAATTTTTTATTCTTATTTTAATTAATTCAGTAAGTATTATTTTCAACATTTAAAATTTATTTTAAATGCAAATAATAATAATAATAATAATAATAATAATAATAATAATAATAATAGTAAAAATGCAAATAATTTAATTGTATTAAAAATTATATAACACAAATACACTCCAATAATTCTTTCCACAAATAAAAAAAATGGGCAAATTAGACTTTGCACCATTTTTTCAAAATGGTGCAAAATTTGGTGCCACATTGGAGCACTTTTGCACCAAATTTGTTTTGGTGTTGCCATTGGAGATGGCCTAAGGACTCTAATTTCTCTAATTGCATTCTATAGGTCGATTTTAAGGGTGAGTTTTACTTAAAAGAGAACTCTCTCCCAGAGCTGCAGAACTAACAACTCTATTAGAAAATAGAATTAGCAACTTTTACTATTTTGGTAACAATTTAGTCCCTTCCATTACTTTTTGTACCCAAATTGAACCTAACTTGCTGCCACACTAAAAGCCACATATTATCCATAAAAAACATACAGATCTAGAATAAATAATAGTACACTAATGCACAACATTGTGTGTGTAACTGTGTGTTTGAGTTAAAGGCAGTTACCAGCGAGGACTTTACTGGCGTACGTCTCATACCCACAGCGGCAAGTATCGCAATATACACTCCCCGTTACAAGAAATGGGTTGTCGGCAAAGTGGGCACTAGCAATCGCTGGCAGCATGAATAGAGCTAAAAGTAAAACCAATCTTGCCATTTTTGCTTGAATTTGAAATTTCCCTTATCTTCTTCTTCTTCTCTGAAAAATGTAGAGAGAAATGAGAGGAAATGTAAAAGAGAGAGCGATATAAAGAGAGTTGGACGATAGTAGAGTGAAGTGTACGTATATGACACAGCAGGGAATCACATGCGTGGTACCATAGTGTCTTGGGGAAATCCAAGCCGTTGATTTCGGTTAGTGGGATCCACCTTCTTCATCCTTGCACACCAATCCATGCTGGAGTTATTTAAGCACCTCCATTATTTGACATTATAATTTTTAAAATAATATTTCTTTTAAGAATATGGTTTTAAAAAAAAATTTGATTACGTATAATATTATTTTATTGGAGAATGTGTAGTAATAAAAAAAGAGAAAAAAATGAATTATAATTTTAATGAGAGTCAAACGAGAGCTAATGTTGCTTTGAACATGTGCTTTTGACCGGATTCGTCGATAGTGTAACAACTATATAGATGTTCTTTTTTTAAAAAAAAAAAATTTGTCAAATGAACAAATTACATGTGCCCCTTGTTATGATTCATGTGGTTTAACATGTTCATGTAGCAGGGTTGTCTTGAAAGAGGCTAGAATTCCCCTTGTGAACGTGGTGACGAGGCCATTATCTAGTTATTTCAAAAGAAAATAAAAAATATATATATTTAAACATTAGTCCAACTTCTTTATGCGCAAACCAAAATTGATACTCAAAGTCCATCAATCCAATTTCCAAATTATTCTAAAAAAATAAAGCAGGTGACATGCATCGACGAGCCCCACCTTATGCGGGGAACGGGGTGAGGCTTGAGACACTGTGACCCATCCTCGATCCGTCCCATTATTATTCCTACTCGAGTTCATGGGTGGCTTGAACTCTATTTTAATTGAGTCCAGATTGGTCGATCAGCTCGTGAGTCAACATATGTCAGATATTATTACCAGTTTTTTTTTTATAAATCGTTAAAACAAATCAATCTTTTTTGCGTTTGAATCAATTTTAATCAATTAAAAGTTGACTAACTTATTCTTAATTTTCACAACATTAAAATTATTATTGAAGATAAAAAATGAATAAATAAATTTAGGGTCAACGTTTTAACTTTTGAGACGGGTCAAAGCTGACTTGATGGATGAGAAAAAATTTAAGAATATTATGGGTGAGATCCAAGATCTGCAATTAATGATGCTCCACAATTACAAGTAAGTTGAGTAATTAATACGATTAATGATTCTCCATAACTACTTGTAAATAGAATTATTATTGCCAAGGACTAAAGTAATTGAATGGTTGTCCTGTTTCTTGGATACGCCCAAGGGTGGAGGCATACTTGGGCAAGGGTGGTCAGGGGCCCACCAAAAATTTCTAACTTTCTTTTTATATTAACAATAAAAAAAAAGGAAAAAAGAATGAAACTTAGAGCATGTTTGGTTAAGCTTAAAATCCAATTAAAATTAAAAATATAGTCGTTATTGGGTCTACACTTCTAATAAAAGTCAACAATAACGGTTAGTTTTTCAATTTTAATCTCTACCGAACACGCCCTTACTCCTTTCTTTCTCACCCATGGAAGCGCAGGATTTTACAAAGAGTTATGCTACAATTATGGGGGGAAAAGTCACAAGAATTTTCCAGAAAACACACAAACATGTGGGGCCCGATTGTTTTAACAATATTTAATTTAGGTGGGACCCACATCACATGTGAGTATCTGTATTTTTTTTCTGTGAAAAAATCTTCTGTACATTTGGCATAATTCTTTTACAAATTCTTTGACAAAATTGGCTAGTGAAAGAGAAGCTAAAGCTAGCTTTTAGCATTTTCAGGTAAGGAACTTGTTCATATTTTTACTATCGCTAAGGATGATTTTTATGTGTACATATATATAAAGAATTGGTCTTTGGTACTTGTATAATTGGGTTCTATTTAATATATTTACCTGGTTAGTCACGGTCTTGTCATTCGGAATACTGTTTCTTCTATCTTGTTCTAGAATTGAAAATTAGTTATTGATAAAAATCTTTTGGAGGATGGCATTTCTTGAACTTCATTGTTAAATCTTAAAATTGCGATGGAAAGGACCAGATGACCTATAATTTATAGTGAACATTTTACACCTACTTGATGACAATAAATAAATTTTGCACTCCTTCAATAATTTAATGGTATGGTTTAACAGAGGATATTTTTTAGACTAGAGTTGAAAATTTGATTTTTAATATGACTTTTTATTTAACGAAATTAACAATGATGTAATTATACGACGTTTATGAAATATTAAAACACGTCGAAAACAATTATAATAATGTAATGTTATTATTTTATATTATTTATATTTACTTTTGCTATATAATATTTGTCCACCCAAATAAAATATAAATCATGCTACATGTACAACATTGTTTGACAACATCGGATGACAACATCATATTTGGCATCATCATATCCATCCATTATAAAAAAACTGTTTTTTACATTAAATGGTAGGATTTTGACAACACATAGTTGCTAACTATTGTTGTAAACCAATGTTGTACACTTAGATTTATTCATAAAATATTCTAGCTCAGCCATACACCTATCCAAAACCAACAAAGCACTTCGATATTGCGAGGCTAACCAAAGAGCAATAACTATTTTTTGACTTTTTGGAGGAGAATTTCCTTGGAGTACATTTCCCTTTCACCGAATTCTCATTTCTCGATTCTTCCTCGCTGTTTCTCCTAGCCCAGCCACGCTACTCATAGTCAATGCAAATATTTCTCATTCAGTAAGTTAGACGATACGACTCAAGACAATATTAACGAAGAAAAATAAATTAAAAATTCAATCCAATAATATCGAATTAATTTAACTAGAAAAAGTACTTACAATGGGACGGACATAACAGTTAGTATGTACTAGCGCTATTAATGTACAAGCAACTCACTGATGTGTATAACTGGTACTTAGAAAAATGAGTTTGTCTAGTAGATAATTGAAAAGAGAAGATTCTCCCAACCGTATATAATCCCATAAATGGATCGGACAAGACCATATACACATCGGGCTCACATTTCTAGGCAGGCCATAACTGGGTTGAATAGTCAAGCCATGCTTGTGTCTGACCTTGTTTTACACGATAACTAGCCTAGTTCAATCGGTTTCTTAATTCGAGTGACTTTATGGGGGAGGGGGTTAGTAGAAAGGCGTAGTGTGTCTAAGAATAATAAAAGGCTGGAATAGGTATCTGATGAGGGTCCGAAAGAAGTGTCGACCAAAACCAACAAAGTACTTCTTCCTCTTCATCTTCGTCTCCACAATATTGATTGTTCACTAATTATTCAGGCTCGGGGTGTCGTTTTGAAGCTAAAGATTTGTGTTTTGGCTGCAAAATCGCATCTTGTTGAAATTGTAAAACTTTGCCAACTTGAAGGTGTTGCAATTTCTTTAACGTTAAACACGAATTATACATTATAACATAAATAATCACAAATTTTAGCAATTAGGATTAGGTTTAACTACAAAAGAGACTAACCAGTGCAACCCTCAACTAATTCAGAACCTTTTAGTACATACTAAACTCCTTCTGATATATATATATATATATATTAGCTAACATATAAAGACTTGAATTACTTCTGTTAACAATGTTGACCTTGTAAGATGGAATTCAAGTCTTAATATGGTATAGAGCTCATTAAACTCTAGAGAACGATTTGATCCGACAAAAACTTAAATAAGCACACGAATTCAACATTGGTTTGCTCAAATGAGCCACCATCTGTTGGGCACGTTAAGGTATAAAAATGAAAATATAGACTAATATATAAGGATTTGAATTATTCCTCTTAACAAAATTGATACTTTAAATTTAATAATTATAGTCCATATGGATATGTTCATGCCGTAATCTACCATTATATTTATGTGCTCATTAAATAGACTTTTCTCATATCACCAATTTTCTTGACCTCTCGGTGCAAGACTTACTTCTGCACGACCTCATACATGCAACATGTTTGGCCAAGATTTTTAAAAAAGGTGTAAACTTACTTTTTTGGACATAAGTATAGGCTTATTGTCAAGATAAGTATTAGTATCGATAATACAAAAGTAACTTTTGAAAAACTCGAACATATTTGACGAAAGAGTAACTTTTATTATAAGTTTTTAGCTTTACAAATTCTCAACTTTTTCTAAACGTTGTGTCTTTCACGACGTACATTGATTTTCGTAAAATAAGCATCTAATCTTCTATAATAGATGAAGGGGGAAGAATAACGGTATTTTTGCAGTACCAAGAGTAAAATGAATGCACTCCTTTATCTTGTATAACAGTATATTGGAAAATAAAATGGATCGAGGTAATATATATGACACGGTATGAAGTATATGATCGTAAACAAACAACAAGATAAAAGGCAAATAATTAATTGGTAGAGAAACATATTATTTTATTCAATTAACTAATATGGAGAAAACAAATACAATAATTATGCCTACGCAATTATTTTATATTTCAGTAATACAAAACTTGTAAAAAAGAGTTTAGTATTTATAGGGGTACCTAGAAATACTACAAAAATAGAAATAAGATAAAAAAATCACGTGGCATAAGGAAATCAATATTTTCCCAATAAAAACACGTAAAAAGAAGGAAAAAAATATTTCTCAAAAATTCAACCTAATTTGGGTAAAAAAAACCCAACAATCTCCACATTTGACTCAAATTCCGATGCAACGAATGAAACTCCAAAATTTCTCCACCTAGAAAATAAATCTGACTACGGCGAAAAATTCGAACTTTTCAACAAGAAATCAAACTTTATCCAACACAAAAATACTCCACTTTCATTATATTCAACACGGACACATGAACCCAAATACTGGATTCTCCAAAATTCACAAAAATTATAAATCACCAAACAATGTCGAATCATATCCTATAGTAGAATCAACTCACAATGCTTTCATAGAAGATGCTTGACTAGTCTCAACACCTTTAAAAATGCTAAAAGCATGTGCAACCGAATCAACATCTATGTACCTATCTCTAATAGGTCTATCCTTAACAATTGAATACAATGGAACCGCAAGTAATGGTGGGAAAACAAAATTACCCATATCCTCCAAACTCGACCGAGTAGTATTCTTCAATATGGACCATGAACCAAATCCCAAAGGTACAATACTAAACTGAATCTCGACTACGGTACTAAATATGTGCTGACTTTTCTTCACAAATTCTGTCTGACTTTGCAAAATATATAAGTGGGACATCTTCCGTCCCTCTAATACAACACGAACATTCTTTCGAACCCTCAAGACTCCACCTCCTCCAGAGAACGTATTATCTTTTGAATCAAGAAAACTCAATGAAATGAGATTCTTCTTCAAGTCTGGAATATGTCGAACGTGATCAAGTATTCTACATGTTCCATCCATCAGCTTCAATCCAACTTTACCAATACCAGCTAACCGACAAGGATCATTGTTACCCATGAAAATGACACCATGCGTCATCATTTCATATGTTTCAAACAAATCCCGATTGGGACACATGTGGAACGCACAAGCTATATCCAAAATTCACTCCTCGTCATGTTTGGATTCCATGTCAGAAATCGTCAAAATATTTCTGTCGCTGAAATAGTTCTCGACTATGTTGGTCTCGTATGAAGTATTTGATTACTTCCTATAATTTGTAGTCAAATTACCTTTATTCTATAATTTGTCACAATCTCTCTTAATATCTCCTTTCTTCTTGCAATAATAACAAATTTGACTAATGAAATTTAACCTCGACTTACCGCTTCTCCGATCACCATGAACAATAAGACATTTTCCATCTCTTGCCTCGGATCCAACCAGAAGCTTAATCTTCTTTTTTAAAAAAAAAAAGATATCATATGCATCTTCAATAGTGAGAGTATCATGACTATACAAGATCGTATTTCTAAACGAAGTAAAAGAAGCGGGTAACGAATACAAAAAGATTAAGGTCAAATCTTCTTCATCATACTTTACCCCTAAAGTCTCCAAATCAGTGATGATCTCCTTGAACATAGCCAGATGATCTTCCAAAGATTTGCCTTCTGTCATGTGATGAGAATACAACATTTGCTTCAGATGCAATTTGCTTATCAGACTTTTAGTCATACACAATTGCACCAACTTCAACCACAACGCAGCTACCGTTTTCTCTTCCAAAACGTCCTGAAGAATATTGTTAGAAAGATGAAGATGGATCTGTGAAAGTGTTTTCCGATCCTTCCATTGCTTCTCCTTCATCGTCCAAGTTGTAGGCATTTTGTCAAATTCAAATAATGCATCATTCAAACCATCTGTGCGAATACAATCGCATTTTCACTTGCCACAATGAGAATCCTGTATTGCAATCTAATAGCGAAATTTCATACTTCTTGGCTGCCATCAATGACAAAAACCTCGAACAAATCATAGCCAATAGCTCTTATACCACTTTTTAGGAAATAAAACAGATCGAGATAATATATATGACACGATATGAAGTATATGATCGCAAACAAAAAAAAAGAAGATAAAAGACAAAAAATTAATTGATAGAAGAAATAAGTAATCTATTCAATTGACTAATATGGAGAAAACAAATACAATAAATGTGCCTACACAATTATTCTATATTTCAGTAATACAAATCTTGTTAAAAGAGTCAAATATTTATTGTGGTGCATACCAAACTCTAGAAATACTACAACGATAGAAACAATATAAAAAATCGCGTGGAATAAGGGAAACAATATTTTCCCAATAAAAACACGTGGAAAGAAGGAAAAAATATTTTCTAAAAAATTCAACCTAATTTGGATTAACAAAAAACCTAACATAATAAGCCTCTCCATAACATCTATTCCGTTCATTGAACTCGTTACAAACATACGATCAAACATCATCGTACACACGATGGAAGATGAAAAATTTCAAGAGAGAAACAAAGAATTATTTTTAGTACCTTTTAAACGAAGATGCTAATAGGATAAATGAGTTACTTCCATGTAATGGGGGTGCTCAAGATGGCCATTTCTTGATAGATAGTAAACAACCTGAACTTTCTTGAATGATGGTTTGATCGCTCTTTGCTGCATAGATATTTTTGCTCTATCTGGGCTCATTTTTGTACACCATGTTAATCTCCCTGGAAAATCCTTGAAAATAAGTAGCTTTTTTTTTCCTTCTCTACTTAGTCATTGTTTGATAACCATTATTCCAAAACTCTTTAATTTACATACTCATCTTCAACCACATATTCATACAATAAAATATTTTGCACGTAAATTCAAAATTTTTCCTTACTTTTTAACTGAATATTCTTTAAAAAATCACTATTCAAAACATTATATGAGCTTATTGAAATTAAAAACCCACCCAATTCTACTTCCCTTTTTATCCTAGATCCACACGAGCAAAACAGAAATATGTATTGGATAGAGGAGTTAATTAAATGAGTACACCGAACTTATATTTAGGTTACTACTTGCTTACTAAACTTTAAATGGTAACTCAATACTCACTGAACTATTCATTACTTTACTCAATGCTCATCATAATTAATTCCATGTATATAGCTGGACAAATATATCTACATGGCAAATAAAAAAATGTCGTAACACATGAATATTATTAACCTCTAGATAAATTTTTTTGTAAAATATTCCACTTATCTTCTTCAAATTTTCAAATTACTCCATTCTCAAATCACCTTCTTCCCCAAATCATCTTTTTCCCCAAATCACCTTCCTCTCATGTGCCTGTAATATGCTTCTTTGATTCCCAGGTCACGTGAAACTCTCTCTTTCCTTTTTTTTTTT
>CAIGRT010066029.1:0-10669 GCA_903798405.1 Fraxinus platypoda | reverse complement strand
ATCTGCACCAGTTTTGGCTATTCCTGAAGGGTCAGAAGGTTTTGTTGTCTATAGTGATGCATCGAAACAAGGTTTGGGATGTGTACTGATGCAACATGGAAAAGAGATTGCCTATGCGTCAAGGTAATTGAAGCAACATGAACTGAACTACCCGGCGCATGATCTAGAACTTGCAGTAGTAGTTCATGCATTAAAGATATGACGCCATTACTTATATGGAGAAAAGTGTGACATTTACACTGATAATAAGAGTCTCAAATATTTCTTCACACAAAAGAAACTGAATATGAGACAGAGATGATGGTTGGAGCTAGTAAAGGATTATGATTGCACTATTCATTACCCTCCGGGTAAGGTTAATGTTGTTGCCGATGCTCTAAGTAGAAATTCGATGGGACAGTTGTCATCATTACATACTATTCAGATGGAGTTGATCAAAGACTTGGAAAATTTGCGAATTGAAGTGGTTATAACACCACAGCAAATTGCCACTCGTTTAGCAACTTTGGTGGTTCGACCTACTTTCAAAGATCGGATCATAGAAGCACAGGTTAAAGATCCATTTTTGCAGAAGATCAAGAAAGACATTGGTACCGATAGAAGAAAGGATTTTGGAATAGCTTCGAATCGGGCACTAATGTTTAAAGGAAAAATTTGTGTGCCTAAGGATGAAGTTTTGAGGAAGGAGATATTAGAAGAGGCTCATTTCACCCCATACACCGTACATCCTGGTGGTACGAAAATGTATCGAAATCTTCGAGATACATTTTGGTGAAGGAATATGAAAAGAAGCATAGGCCTATTTATGGCAAAATGCATAATGTGTCAACAAGTTAAAGCATAACATCAAAGACCAACAAGGTTGTTAAATCCATTGGACATACCTGAATGGAAGTGGGAGAATATCACAATGGACTTAGTGGTAGGATTTTCAAAGTCAGCAAGAGGACATAATGCTACATAGGTAGTAGTGGATCGTCTAACAAAGTCAGTTCATTTTTTTCCAGTGAGAATAACATTTAGGCTAGATCAATTGGCTCCGTTGTACATTAGAGAAATTGTAAGATTGCATGGTGTCCCCGTCTTTATTGTGTCCGATAGAGATCCGAGATTTTCGTCTAAGTTCTGGAAGAGCTTACAAGGAGCTATGGGAAAAAACTGAACTTCAGTACGATGTATCATCCTCAATCGGATGGACAATCTGAAAGGACTATTCAAACTTTAGAAGATATGCTAAGAGCTTGTGTTCTGGATCTGGGAGGCAATTGGGAATCGTATCTACCTTTGGTGGAATTTGCATATAATAACAGTTTTTAGGCAACTATTGGAATGACACTGTATGAAACTTTCTATAGTAGACGATGTAGATCACCGGTTTATTGGGATGCAGTCGGACAAAAGAGAGTTTTGGGACCAGAGATAATTGAAAGGACAGTTGAAGCCATTGATAAGATCCCTACTAGGATAAAGGCCGCACAAGATAGACAAAAGGAGCTATGCTGATACCAAAAAAAAAGACTTGGAATTTGAAGTTGGANAAGTGTCACCTATAAAGGGTGTACTTAGGTTCGGCAAGAAAGGCAAACTATGACCTCGTTATATTGGACCTTTCGAAATACTTGATAGGGTCAGAAATGTGGCTTATCGATTGGCTTTGCTGCCTGAATTATCGGCAGTTCACAATGTGTTTCATATATCAATGATCAGGAAGTATATGCATGATCCTGATCACGTGGTCAATTATCAATTCTTGGAAGTACAGAAAGATTTATCTTATGAGGAATTATCGAATAAAATACTGGATCGAAAGGTACATAAATTACGGAACAAGGAAATTCAACTGGTAAAAGTGCAATGGAGTAATCATGGAGTAGAAAAAGTTACTTGGGAAAGAGAAAAAGAAGTTAAAGCCAAATATCTGACACTCTTTTCCAAACCATAAGGTAAATTTCGAGAAGAAATTTTGTTAAAGGTGTAAGAGACATAGAAACCCCCCAAAAAAATGAAATTAGGCCATATTTTTTATTATATGATGATTTAACACAACGAGCCTAGCCCATGGATGAGTTTTATGCTCATCCCATATAAGAAATTAAAGCCTAATACTAGTCCGATATGCCTTAAATAAATATTTCTAAGACCAAATTCACTCTCACGTTATTTTCGAAGAGACCAAATTACAAGTATAAAAAAAATGAGAGGTAAAAGAGAATTTATAAATTTCTATTTGAGGATTTATGTTGCTATTTTCTAATCTTGTTTAGTAAATAAATTATAGGGACAAAGAATGAAATTTATTTAATAACCCACTTTATTTTTACTGAAATTCAAATACATATGTATATATACATTTGTGTAAAACAATTTAAAATGTTAAAGGTTATAAAAGACATGAAATGTTTTCATTAGTTGGTGAATAATTAACACATTTAAACCCCTAAATATACACACATGTAACATCACTAAAAATAAAAAATAAAAATGCTAGAAATGGAATCCAAAAAAATAAAAGCATGAAATGAAACATAAACATGTCTTTAATCTCTTTTAATAGGTAAATGAATGGCTGCCAACATTATTGAATTAAATAGCACATAAAATGCAAGAAATGTAACCTAAACCTTGCCTTTAAATTCCTTTGATTGGTATGGATGGTTGCCAAAGTTTTTTTTTTTAAATATAATTTTTCTTTTTATTTTCTCCAAATCATTCCTATCCCATTTCCAATATACATTTATGTACAAGTTTCACACGGAAGTGCACACTTTGATCTAGAGAAAAAAAAACTTCAAAAGAAAGAAAAACATAGGAGAGGAGTAAATTTCTTAAAGTTTCGGGTGTTGTTGGGAAACAATATTCACCGTCCAAATTCAACCATTTCAAAGTTTCAAATTAAGGTAGGTAGAGGTGCTAGTGGTTATTTTGTTTCAGGTTATGAATTTTCGTTAAAGTATGAATGAATTGGTGCCTTCAGGTATGGTGCTTCGACACTACTATAGTTTGAATGATCATTCTCCAGCTCTACGTGTTATAATAATTCTACAGAAATTGAATTTTGCAGAAAATCCATCTACGTTCGACGGTATGAATCTATAGTTCGAATTTTTCTAATGATAACGAAATGCACTGATGATATCTATTGAGTTCCAAACTCATAGGTTAATTCCCTTCCTACAGGTTGACTTGTCTTGCTTGGGGCGTGGATGGTGGTAGACGACGATGCAACGTGATATGGAGAAGCCAGCGACTTATTGCTTTAATTTGGTTATGAAACATTTACTATTGTTTTATATAAATAGATTTCTATGAACGTTATGTGTGGGACTAATTTTAAGAACACTTTTATGAATAAGTCATGTTCAAATTATGTGTTATAGAAATTAACTTAGAAGTCACTGTTTACAAGAAAAAAATGTTAGCGATTTTATGTTGCCATTTGTTTAAAATTTAAGTCACTGCCTTGACTTTAAAAATTCATAATTCATTCGTTACTTGGAATTTTTGGACTAAACCAATGGGGATTGATAGTCTTATGGATTAGCTACTGAATAAAGTTGAAATCATGTCGATCCGACGTCTATACCTCTTTTTAAGTAAACTGTTCTGGGTTATTTTCTAAACCGAGACACTGCGAGGTTTTGAAAAATATTTTAATACCCTACATGTTGCCGACGGAAGCCGATCCGACATTTGTAGAATTTTATATCTCTTTTTAAGTAAACTGCGCTGGGTTACTTTCTAAATCGAGACGCTGTGAGGTTTTGAAAAATATTTTAATACCCTACATGTTGCCGACGAAAGCTAATCCGACGTCTATAGAATTTTATATCTCTTTTTATGTAAATTGCGATGGGTTACTTTCTAAATCGAGACGCAGCGAGGTTTTGAAAAATATTTTAATACCCTACATGTTGCCGACGGAAGCCGATTTTTGTATATGTCATATTGTAAGGAGTTTCCTACCTTAAGTTAAAATTTCATGAAGTTTCAAGCTCGATAACTATGCAAATGAATTTATTTTATCACTTACCATATGAGATAGAAAAAAAAAATTGAAAACAGCTTCGTCTTCGTCATTGTTAGTGGGATTTTAGAAAATATTTTAACACATCATATGTTGCCGATGAAAGACGAATTTTGGATATGTCATGCTATGAGAAGTTTCCTATATTTTCCTTAAAGTTTTGTGAAATTTCGACATTGATAACTATGTAAACGAGGTAATTTTAAAACTTACCGTGTGAAAAATGGGAAGTCAAAACAAATTATTCTCCTTCTTACTTCTTAAAGTAGCTCATGCAAGGGAGACTATCAAACCTTTTATTTATTGGGTAGATGTGTCCTTGCTATTGTTCACGTAATAAAATAGGCATATGCATGGATTTGCTTGACTCTTTTCTTCCTTTATAAATGCTTTTGAAATTATGTTAATATTATGTTATTATCTAAAAGTAGATTTTTTTTAATGGAAAATTCATTGTTAGTTTTTTTTTATATATAGTAAACTACATGTAAAAACAAAAATAAAGAAAAAAATAGTAATAATTCTTAAAGAAAATTTTAAACTTAATGTTTATGTTTTCCGTTAAAAGAGTAGTTAATTAATTTATTAAGTTAGACAATTTCAAAGTCTAAAGCTAAGGTACAATTGTTCGAGTGATGTTCCGTCCATCTGGGTCGGGGTGTTACAATTTGATCCTTGAAGAGAGAAATATTTGGTTGAAAGAAGTGTCTGTCGATTTGAGTTCAAACAATGAAGAAAATGCACCCCGAAGGACAATGGAACACCCTGAAGAATGGGAACCCTCACAGGCTGTTCCAACTGCTCGCCCAAGGCCTCACCAACAACATAGACGAGGTGGGACAATATGCAGAGGCAGGATAGTAGCTAGACTCACTAGAGAAGTCACTACAATGGCTGCTAACATGAGAAACATAACCCAGCAGAACATGGCTATGCATGAGCTGTTGATGAGCATGCAGGGTCCAGGAAGATACCTAGTTTATCCATATGAAGCCCCTAGAAGCACATTCCAAGATCCTCCACAATACTACCATGAGGAGGAAGAAGTTCAAAGCTAAATGGCAGGGTACTATCACAACAGGATGGAAGCCCCCCAAGAGAGGAAGGTTGGGTTCGCACCTCAACTAATTATGCTTTAGAATGACCTCATGAGGCCCCATTTAATTTCCATCCAAACTATGAGCCAGAAGACTTACCTTAGAGGTCAGCAAGTGTCTTCGACAGGCTAAGCCTAGTGTTGCCTAGAAATAGACAAGCTCAACCCCCTCCTGCACATAGAAATAGGCAACATGAGCCTCTTTGATCTGGAAGACAAGAAGAACCAGCTTTCCATGACGATCCTCGAATTCCTCCCCCTAGAAATAGGCATGAGAGGAGGGTGCTGGCCAGAAGTGAAGCTGAACCTTCCCATTCCCTCCCGTAAGCTCAATATAGGGAGCATGTGGGCTTTGATCAGCCCTAGAGGTTCTGCGACCTCGACGATGACAACGATTATTCACCATTCTCTCAAGCCATTAGGAATGTCCCATGCTAAACCACTTCACACTCCCTAAGATCCTAAAGTATGATAAGAGAGGTGATCCCGCGAAACATCTCAACAGCTTCAAAACCCACATGACTCTAAAAGGAGCCACCCCAGCCATAAAGTGTAAAGCTTTCCATTTAACTCAAAGTGGAGCGACCAAAATCTAGTACACCAGGTTGCTCGAAGGAAGCATCCGGAGCTGGCCAGACTTCAAAAGGACGTTCCTAAAATGTTTCGCTACCACTAAGAAAGGTGAAAGACCAATTCAACACCTACAAGATATGCGGAAACAACAGGGTAAGTCTCTGTTCTTGTCCCTTCTTCACTGACGAGACAATCCTACTGTGTGCAAGTAACAGATAGGGAGGCTCTAACTACCTTAAGGGATGGTTTGCAAAACAAGGATCCTACCACGTCTGATGCCCTATTGGAAATGATAAGGTACAAAATCCTCAATGAAGAATTGAGAAATCATAGGAACAGAGCCAGCCAAGGACTCCCCTCTCTACAAATGCAAAGGGAAAAGGTCCTACCTTCCATTTGATGGATCACCAGACCCCCTTCAATCATGGACAAGCACTGGCCACCATGACGCTCGATGCAGTACCCACTTTAGCTTTTGAGGAAGTGAACCCTAGTGCAGAAATGCATGAAGGACAACCTTATTAGAGGTACCCTTAAAGAGGGAGGGGTGGAGGACGAGGTACTGAACCTAGAAATAGGGAGGAAGTGCCCGTTTATTGTACATATCATCATTCCTATAATCATTACATGAAGGACTGTTGGGACATCGCGAGGCATCCCCAGGACACAAGCTAGGGGAGAGGCAGGCGTCCCCGAAGAGACGCTCTTCCTAGGCAGACTCAACATCCTGGGAATGTTGAGCCAAGGCGCCCCAATTGGAACGATCCCCCAAGGAGAAGGGACAGCGATGTTGAGAGGTCTAGAGACGTACAAAGGCAATGGTAGAGCCTCCCTACAACTGACGACCAAGAGCCCATCAGGGAAATTGATACGATCTTTGGAGGCCTATATGTTGGAGAAAATTCTAGGAATTCACAGAGAAACTACACCAGGGAAGCAAAGGACCCTCCATGATAAGTTTCATAGTTAACCGAGCTCCTGTCGAAAGAATAATTCCACCAATCACATTTACTCAAGAAGATGCAGCGAATGTGCATTATCTACACTGTGACGCCTTAATAGTAAGGGTCGTCGTGGCCCGTAATTGCTTGAAATGAATGTTGGTGGATAATGGAATCTCGATCAACATCATTTTTGGAACCACTTTTGACAATATGAAAGTTGACCATGAACTGACCCCAATGAGTTTTCCCTTGTACGGTTTCACGGGATATAGCATCATCCCAAGAGGAAAGATCTCTCTAGCAATAGAGATGGGGATAGTACTCCTGACTGCTCACAACTTCATTTAATTTTTGGTAGTTGATAATCTCTCCGCTTATCACAGAGTATTGGAGAGGCCATCTTTGAAAGAACTCTGGATTATTATTTCCATTCATCATTTGTGCATGAAGTTTCCAATGGAGAATAAAATTGCAACGGTTCGGGGCGATCAAATAAGCACAAGTGAATGTTACTCAAACTCCCTATGGAAAGCCGAGTCGAGCATCGTCAATATGATCACTACATATATTGATATGGACGATGTTCCTAAAACAAGGGAGAAACCCTGAACAAGGGAAAGACGTCGAAATGGTGGATGCCCCTGAAGAAGGGGCCATCCTTAAAACTATTCATAACCCTGAAAAAGAGGTTGTATGTGAAAGACCTACCATCCCCGAAGAAGGGAGAGCTGCTGAGAAAGTGGTTAGTTTGGAGGAACTAGATCCTCGCATTATTGATTACGAACCTCAAACAGCACCTATGGATTCAACTGTTGGACACGAGCTTTTAAGCTTCATGGATGCCTATTCCGGATAAAATCAGATCCCAATGTTCCCAGCAGATGAGGAATATACTTCTTTCATTACAGACAATGGTCTTTATTGTTATAAGGTCATGCCTTTCAGGTTGAAAAATGTCAAGGCCACCTACCAAACACTTGTCAACAAGATGTTCGTCGATCTAATTAGGAAAACCATGGAAGTCTATGTAGACGACATGCTGGTGAAAAGCCTAAGGGCTGGGGATCATGTTAAAAACCTCAATGAAACATTTCAAATCCTGAGAAAATACCAAATGAAGCTCAATCCTTTGAAATGTGCTTTTGGAGTCGCTTCTGGAAAAGTTTTGGGCCACTTAGTCAACCAAAGGGGCATTGAAGCTAACCCTGAAAAGGTTAAAGCCTTAACTCACATGAGGTTGCCTCAGAAATCGAAGGAGGTACAAAGCCTCATGAAACACGTAGCTGCCTTAAATCGATTCGTCTCCAAGGCAACAGACAAGTGCCTGCCTTAATTTAAGATTCTCAAAGGAGGAAGTAAGTTTCAATGGACAGAGGAATGTGAGGAAGCCCTCCAGGAGCTAAAGAAGCACTTGGGACAGGCTCCTCTCTTCTCTAAGCCCATGGCCAACGAGCCATTACAATTGTATTTGGTAGTAACCTATGATGCCATCAATTCAGTTCTGGTAAGGGAGGAAAATGATCACCAACTGCCCGTCTACTACATGAGCAAAGCACTCTTGGTAGCAGAAACTCACTATCCAGACATGGAGAAGCTAGCCCTCTCCTTGGTGACGCTTCTCAAAAATTGAGACTGTATTTCCAAGCTCACACTATTCAAGTGTTGACAAACGTTTTCCTCAAGCAAGTACTGCAGAAGCCCACTGCTTCAGGGTGATTACTAAAGTGGGCTATAGAACTTAGTGAATTCGACATCATAATTAAACCAAGAGCTGCCATCAAGGGGTAGGCTCTAGTATACTTTGTGGTTGAATTCACTCATTTTCCAAAAATAGAAGAGGTGATGGAACCTGTCGAACCTCCAACACAGAGCCTTTTTGTAGATGGATCGTCCGGAGAGATGGGGTCGGGACAAACGTGGTCCTTGTCAGTCCAAAAGGACATAAGCTCACTTCTACTGTATGGTTCGATTTCAAAGCCATCAATAATGCAGTAGAGTATAAAGCCCTCCTCGCTGGCCTCAAAATAGCCAGAGAAATGCAAGAAAGAAGGCTCACCATCAGTAGCGATTCCCAGCTGGTGGTAAGTCAGGTACATGACAATTTTCTAGCTAGAGATAAATCTATAGCTGCATACTTGAAATTGGTTATGGAACTCATCCCCACTTTTGAAAGATTAGAGCTCGTACAAATCCCACGCATTGAAAATGTTCATACTGACGCCATATCAAAATTACCAAATAGTAAAGATTCAGAACTACTCATTGTAGTGCCCATAGAGCATCTTTCCAAACCCTCCACCACTAGCGAGGTGGTAATGTAGGTCGAAAATACTCTCCTATGGATGAAACCAATTATATCCTTCCTCAAGGACCAAGCATTGCCCTTTGAAAAAGAGGAAGCTCGGAAGCTTAGAAGAAGAGCTAGACACTTCGTTTTCCAAGATAATGTGCTATACAAACGTGGATTCTTGTTATCCTTACTCCGATGCATTGGAGGAGAGCAAGCCAATTATGTGCTCCAGGAAATTCATGAAGGAGTATGTGGGAATCACACCAGAGGATGGTCCTTAGCACAAAAAGTATTAAGACAAGGATATTATTGGCATACCTTGAATAATAATGCACAACAGTTTGGCCGAAAATGTGATAAATGCTAACACTTTGCAACTATTTAGAGACAACCTTCTCAAGAACTAAATGTTGTCTCCATTTGCTAAATGGAGAATTGACCTCATAGGACCTCTTCCCAAAGGGAGAGGAAATTTGAGCTTTGTATTTGTCTCATTGATTATTTCACCAAATGGGTAGAAGCCGAACCACTTGCCAAAATCACTGAAGTCAACACCTCCAAATATTTGTGGAAAAATATCATTTGTAGATTTGGAATCCCTCATTCAATTGTCTCAGAAATGGTCGACAATTTGACAACAAGAAAGTCAGGAATTTATACGAGGAGCTAGGTATTAGGAAACACTTTTCCTCTCCACATCATCCCCAAGCAAATGGGTAGGTTGAAACTGTCAACAAAATAATCAAGTACACATTGAAAAGGAAGTTAGACACCTCTTAAGGGGCATGGGTTGATGAACTACCTCAAATCCTTTGGGCCATCAGGACTACAAGCAGAACTGCTACTGGGGAGACTCCATTTTCTATGGTCTATGGAGCCGAGGTCCAATAGAAGTGGGTCTACCATCTCCTCGTCGAATTCATTTCAATGAAATATCTAATGACGAGATACAAAGATTTGAGCTTGACCTCCTTGAAGAAAGGAGGGATGACTCTCAAGCAAACTTGGCCATTTATCAACGAAAAATGAAAAGATATTACAAATGCAAAAGTAAAAAGAGATCATTTCTTTTGAATGAGATGGTGCTTCATAGGGTATTTCTATCTTCTAAAGAACATGGGTCTGGAATCCTTGGGCCCAATTAGGAGGGCCCCTATCGCATCAAGGAAGAGATTCGGCCAGGAATCTACAAAATTGAAAGTATGGCTAGAAAGGCACAGCCTCATCCCCGGAATGTAGAACATATATGAATGTGCTATTAGTAATGGTGTAAATATTTTGTATGTACAGTTTATGATTCAATAAAAGTAGCTTTTAACAAATATGTTCACATATTAAAAATACCTCCCAAGAGGCAAAGGCCCTAGGAGAAGCCTCTGCATAGGAAAAAAAGTTATTATGCATAGAAGTATGAGCACTTCGACGAAAAACTAGACCCCAAAGGGACCACATCTACACTCACAAAGTAAAACACACCTTTAGCAATAACGGTTGCTAATGAAACCTAAGTATGGACGAACCACTCAACCCCATCCTTAGGAAAGTAAAGAAAAACGAACTACCTATACTTGTGTAAAATGTGAAACAAAGTTTCAAACAAAAAGCTGTCCATTGAAGTTCGATATACTTAAGTTCTGAAACTTGTTAAGGTACACGTCAAACTTTGCTGTGAGAGAGCATGTCGAGAAAGACCCAACCCAGGGGTGATTCCTTCTTTGATCGATTGTTCCGGTCGCTTCCCC
>CAIGRT010066019.1:0-12765 GCA_903798405.1 Fraxinus platypoda | reverse complement strand
ATGAAAGTTTTCAAAAATCTTTTGAATTATATCAAAGTCTCTAAAAGTTTTAAAATGAAAATTTACAAGTCTATAAAAGACTTCCACTAATTCCATACAAATCTCTAAAAAATCTACAAAATTCACATAAGTCATTACTTAAAAAAAGTTCATCAAAGTTTTCAAAAGTTCCAATTGAATACACCCCCCTTAATGTCCGATAAAAAGAGGTTTTTTTGCTTTTTTTTTTGGAAAGAATGAGTTTTAAAATAGTAATTTTTTTGAAGAATTCTTGGTTGAAAAATAGAAAAAAAATGAATTTACCTATAAAATACTTTATTTTAAAAATATATAGTTGAAAATGAATTTTAGAATAAAAAACGGAGAATGTAGACAAACGTGGGCTAAATATTATATTATTAATCATGTTCCTTTTCGGGTTTTTAGATTAAGCCCTTTTGGTATAATTTCTTTAAAATTTATTTTTTCTTAACTTATTTTTAATAATATAATTTTGCACGTGAATCAATAATTATTCTTCTCTTTAATCATATCATATATTCTTCAAAAAAATCACTTTTCATAAAATTTATACTAAAAAAATATACATCAAACATGCCCTAAAACAATTACTGATTTTGAAACTGTAGTGACCAACAGTGGTTTTAATTTTTTTTTTTCGAAATGCCAAACGAAAATCTCGAAAAATTAATTTGAAAAATAGGCGGGGTTACCTGCAAATACATTTCCTCCCCTCCAGAGAGAGAGAGAGAGCATTCTTCACACACTCGTTCACTCCCTGAGTCATCACTGGCTCACTCACACAACTCAGAGAATTCTTTAGTAACGCACTGTAATTTTAACAAAAAAATTGATTTGTATGCTCAATTTATACTCCCATATACGTACATATATTTGCTAGGGTTTAAATTGTTGCAATGGATTCAACAATTGCCACTCCATGCCCTTCTACTCCCAAATGGAATGTGGATCGACCATTCCTCACCGGCCGATTCCACCAGGTGTATATTCTTTTCCGTACACGTGTAAATTACTTTAAATTTATTGCTAATTTTGTTCTCTATTTATGCCACGGGCTTAATTTAATTTTAACCTTCTATTGTACTGGGCAACCAAGTTTTGATTTTTTCTTAATATGCCTCTCTATTACGATTTGATGTTTAAATTTCTGAGGAGTGGTTTCATTAATCTTTACGGATCTTTGTTTAGGAAACAAAATCTACATCTGGAATTACTGAATCAAAGGGTTTTTCTACTGATCACTTCAGGTATTCGTAATTGTCGTTTAATTGACTTTTTTACTGTTACTATAGCCTTTGTTTGGACTTTAAAATCAAATTTTGGAGAAAATGTATTTTTGAATAGTTATTTTTTGGAAAATGTGTAGTTAAAAAAGCTCAAGTTTTGAATTTACATGTAATATTATTTTATTGGAAAATGTGTGGATGAAAAGAATGAGAAAAAAATGCATTTTGAATATAATGGAGCCCAAACAGGGGTATAATTGCCGTTATTTTTATTTTCCCATTCCCATGAAATTTGATTTTCTTATTGGGCACAAATATTTTGATACCATCCAATTTTTTGCTGTTACAACTAATACCACTATATTACTATCATTGTTTTAATATGCAGTCCCGGGGTGGACAAGCCCATAGGTTGTTACCATGCTGCAATTCAGGTATGTTTTCATTGCACTTCAAGAAATCTTTTTACTTGTTATCCAACTTTCAATCAACAGTAATATTTGCATAGTCCATGATCGAAATATTACAATGAAACTACACCTGGCATATTCCATGTGTTGGGACTATCCGGTAATAAAACAGAAAAATACTCATGATGCTACCAGGGTGGCTGGCATATGAGTTGGAGAACGGCTTCAAATCTTTGTACACTTGCCAATTTTGTGCATAGTGGTTCGCATCTTTCCGTACTTAGGATCCTTAGTCCAATAATAGAGTTAAAGCTAACCTGACTGTAATTTATTTTGTTAGATGTGCCTTATGTAATGCTGCCTCTCAGGTACATTTGAATCTGCTTCAGCCTTTGAGAAACTATAAAAATTGTGTGCTCATTTTTATGCAGGAATTGATTGTTATTGATGATCTATTATATGCTTTGGTTGGAATTGAAGGAAGATATATTTCAATCAAGAGAGTCCGAGGAAAGGACGATAGTATAATCTTCCAAGTTGACTCATCTATGGATTTGGCGCTTCAGGTAGAAATTTATCTTTTTTATCCTAGGTCTGTGTTTATCGGCTGCAGAGCCTTGCTATTTTTGCAAAATATCTGAGTCAGGATTTGAAGTTTAGAGAGATGATTGATTTTGAGGGGCTTTTGATGTGGCGTGAAGTTTTAGGCTGTGTATATTTTAATTGAATAAAGATACCATTGCAGGACTCTGCGAAACGGATTTTTCCATTGTGTGAGAGCTACTTATTAGTTAGTCAGTTTGTCGAGTCGAGGTCCCAGTTCAAGAATGGCCTCGTCAATCATGCTTTTGCAGCTGCACTAAGAGCACTCCTTCTGGTAGGTCTTGTTATATCACAAGTTCTATGATAAACTTTTTCTCTCTTTCCTCCAATAAATCTTTCTATAATTGTGCAGTAATCCTTAATGTTCTGGCATAGCATGCTTTAGAAAGTTTGGATTAGATGTTGATTTACCATTGTTGGTAGTCATGTGTATCATATCTATGCATATTCACATGAATGTGGGTGCAGCATTAGCAGAATGTGTTTACTCCTGCTAATAGCTGTTGATAACCTCAAGATTGAAAATAAATAAATACAGATTACTGTTACTCATGGGTTTTAATAGAATTTTATCTTTAGAAAAGTTCAGTTTGATGAATGGAAGGGGAAGGTATTTTAAGTATTTTGTTGTATTTTATGCGTCCATCAGAAATGGAAAGGTTGCTAGTATTTTTCTCCCTTTTTGCCCCATTTGTAGCCACTTTTAAGTATTATTGAGTAAAGTAATTTAGTTTTCCTTCCGCTTCCCCCCTCTCACACTCAACTAGTAAGCTCTGGGAAGGACTGATTATCTATGTTCTACTGGATGAATTAATTTCTATTAATATTATCTATTAATTTCTATTTTAGGATTACCAAGCTATGGTGGCTCAGCTTGAACATCAGTTTCGACTGGGAAGACTTTCTATTCAAGGATTATGGTTTTATTGTCAGGTCTTACTTGTGACATCCCTTTACTTTTAACAACTTGTTCCCACACGATGACCTTTATCTCAGCTTGTTATTTATCATTTATTACAGCCAATGATGGGTTCAATGCGAGCTCTGTCCATAGTAATAAAGAAGGCTTCAGCTAATAATTTTACTGGTTCTGCTGTTCTTAACCTCTTGCACACCCAGGTATGAGTTACATAGTCACTATCATTTAAGAGGTCTAATATCAATAGCTTTGTCAGTTGCCTTGATATTCATATATATTGACTAAATCTTTCCTTTTCTAGGCCAAGGCCATGGCTGGTGATCATGTAGTCAGGTCGCTGCTGGAAAAGATGACACAATGCACAAGCACAGCATATCTTGGAATATTAGAGAGGTATTCGTTGCAATTAAAGCCTTAGCAACCACAATGTTATGCACACGAAACCTCTCTCTCTCTCTTGCTCACCTCACGCCTTATTCACATACACATCTATGATCATATATGTTAACGTGCTTGTGAAGATATAATTTCATCTTCAGCCATGGTTTCTTATTTTCTGCTATCAAACAAGAATGCATATGATAATATATGTTAATGTGGTTGAAGTTGGGGCTGGAGTTGATGATTCTTTCACTTTCCTTTTCCTCCCTGTATGTGGCTTACAGTTTGCATATGATATTTGAATTCCTATCGTAACAATTGTATATGGAACAAGGGCTTTGCAGCAATTTGATGATGTCATAGTGGGGTAGAGATATGATAGATAAAATAAATTATGTTATTCGCAGCTGTTGTCTGCATCTAAATTATTACGGGAAACAGATTGAGAAAGGGATGCAGGAGACATCCATCAAGAATTCAGTGGAAGACAAACTTCGATGTTAATGAAATCAAATATCTCTATACAGCAAAATTGATATTTAAAAAAAAAAAGTGTCATTTCTAAATCGTGTGTTTAATGAATTATAGATGTAATGAGATTAAACTAAGGTATAATAAGAGTCAGTTAATGTATGGGAGGTACATGACAGTGTTTAACATTTATCTTCAAGGCTTTGCTGATCCATTGCCCTAATCTGCCTTTATATTGCTAATGAAATACTCTATGTTCTTAAAAATATATTTGCACCATCAATAGCAAGTCTTATCTTTTGCACTATCACTTTGTTCCCTCCAGTCAATATTATTTCTCAAGCAAAATTATTTTTATTCAGGTGGGTCTATGAAGGAGTGATTGATGATCCTTATGGTGAATTTTTCATTGCTGAGAACAAGTCTCTCCAAAAGGTATGGCCTTATTGTAAACCCAAGATCCATTGGACTTGAACTTTAGGAGCTAACCATGTTGAACTTTAAATAGGAAAGTCTGACTCAAGATTACGATGCTAAATATTGGCAACAACGTTACAGCCTGAAAGGTGACATCCCTAGTTTCCTTGCAAATGCTGCTGAAACAATTTTGACCACTGGGAAATATTTAAATGTCATGAAAGAATGTGGGCACAATATTCAGGTTTATTTCATGATTCTCTTGCAACTACAGTATTTATTTGTCTTCAATATATGAATACAGGCTCTTGATCAAGCTGTTA
Organism: Fraxinus platypoda; assembly: GCA_903798405.1. Lineage (NCBI taxonomy): Eukaryota > Viridiplantae > Streptophyta > Magnoliopsida > Lamiales > Oleaceae > Fraxinus > Fraxinus platypoda. The sequence continues at coordinate 7,994 of CAIGRT010066019.1, read as the reverse complement.
TCAGTAGGTCCCCATGGCAGAAAATTCAAAGTTGACAAGCGTTGGATCCAGTCATCATTATCGTGAGTGTATCAAAGCTGCTTATGATTTTGCCAGCGGCGAGCTATTAAATCTCGTAAAAGAGAAGGTGTTCATACCTTCTATGTTTTGTTGACCACTGCAAGTGCTTTTAACTTATGATGTAAAGTTCCTTTTTTGATGATTTTTCTTTATGTTCTTACCAGTATGACTTGATGGGAAAACTGAGGTCAATCAAACACTATCTTCTTCTTGATCAGGTATGGGCTACTCACAAATGAACTAATTAGGATTGTAACTCAAATCTTATTTATATGTTATTAAGTTAGAGGTGGGATTTTGGAATCTTATGTGTACAATTGATATGCTGCAGAAAATCATTTGGTTTAGGTGAGTCATTGGGTTTACCAACTGGTTTGTTCTTTATTAATTTAACTACTCAAATCACTAAGGTAGAAGATATGAAGTATGTTGAGTAGATCTGCCCAAGGATTGTGACCAAAAGCATGCTAGTGTTCTTGGAGATCTAATTACGGCTTCAGTTGCAGGCTGCTAGGTCTTACGCATTTGCACAATCTTTTCCATTATATTTTTGTATAACTCCTTTAGTCCTTTGAACTGAGGATGGGGAGCAATCTGTTGACCCATTTCATGGTGATGGGATTAATTAGAAGATGGAGGAACTATTCGAAATAATATTTAATGGAACGCATAACCTGGACCTAACAAATCCGTTGAAGTAGAAATGTTAACCAGTTGAAACTGACAGAGGCCACGAGGAGGATGAAGATGAGAAAAAAACCAGTTCAGTATTTTATGGTTGACGATATTATTCATCTTAATTAAATAATAAAAGATGCTTGATGAACCAAGTAAGAGAGTGTTATTGTGCATGTTTACTAGAATAGATGGGATATTTAAAATCAATCAAATTATAGAAATATTAAGCCAACAAGCCATATGAGTAAATTATAATAGAGGACGATTCAATATAGATTAAGTCGTAATTCAACACCTTATATAATCAGTTCTGATTAAATTTCAAGTTTATTGGGAATAAAGCTTAGTTGGTTAGTACTCCTGCCATCAATTGCTAAACTTTCCATTTTGGGACATCCCAAAATTATCTACGTTTGAGAAAAATAAAGTATTTTTATGATGCTTATCCATTTTGTCATCAATGGGAAGATAACAATTTGAAAACAAAGACAGTTACTAGTATCACTTCAGTCGAGATGACCACATTTGATACTCATCTCAAAAGTATGCTTGGGATGTTGAGTGAGGCAGAAATAAGGGAAGCTACAGAAGACTTCTTTGCCTTTGTGTTCTCTTTTGTTACGTAATTTAATGAAGGTCAATTAGGAAACGAGCAAAATTTTGAGGGTCCTCTTTGTATATACGTGTTTTATCCGACACTCTTCTTTAATCATTTTGGACAATTGTATTCTCCATATGTTTTATACTTGGTATTGGCTTCTAATGTTGGGTCTGATTTATCTTTTTGGAGGTCATGACTTCTCAGTATATTGTTCGTATATATCTTATTAATATTTGCAGGGTGATTTTTTAGTTCACTTTATGGATATAGCTCGAGAGGAGCTCATGAAAAAGCCGGATGAAATTTCTGTGGAAAAGCTGCAGGTATAGTTGCTCTTGGTCACATACTTCATGTAAAAAGAAATTAAAACCATTATCATTTACAATTTCTTATACTGGCAAAAAATTATCATGCATGTTTTCTTCCTGTTCAATAGTCCCTGCTGGACCTTGCATTGCGATCAACAGCAGCTGTAGCAGATCCCTTCCATGAGGACTTAACATGTTGTGTGGTCAGTGCTAAATTTTTTACTAGTTAAATCACACACAACTATATTTGTTCCATATGAATTATAGAATTTGCCATTTCTCTTCCAGGAACAAACCACATTATTGAAAAGGTTGAGTACGCTTAAAGATCTTGAAATCAGCCAAACTGTTTCCAGCAGTAGTGATTTAGAAGAACCAGTGAGCATTACAGGCTTGGAAACATTTTCTCTGAGTTACAAGGTCTGTATATGGCATTCTGTTTCCTTTCCCTTTCTTTATTAGTTCTTATTCCTGTCCTTTGGTCCCAGCAAATTTTATAGCTCTAACTCCTATAATGTTGTATTATTTGTGATTCAGCTGTTATTGATGATTTATTTCCTTGGATATGTTACACTTCAAAGCAACACAACTATCTTCTTTCACTTCTAGGATTAGTTGCTGTTAGTCCTGAAATTTTTCTTCACCAGTTCTCATGCTGAAAAATACGAGTTAGATGGCAACAATGTATTAACAAGATTTGCTATTAGTTACAGCAACTACTGGTCAAGAGTTTGAGGAAATTTGGTATATTTGAGTGGTTCTCCCTTTTGTAATTTAGTTAGATGGAAAGCTCATTTTTGTGTTTCAGGTTCGATGGCCATTATCCCTCGTCATATCAAGAAAGTCCTTAACAAAATACCAGCTGATTTTTCGCTCTCTGTTTCACTGTAAGCATGTCAACAGGCAACTCTGTGCAGCATGGCAACTACATCAAGTATGAGACGGGATCATTTCCATCTTTGGCTCTATAGCTTCTTTATTTTCCCCCAAAAATGGTCTGAAATATTGTTTTCCATTTTTTAGGGCCTCCGCAGACTTGACATGCAAGGGATAGCTATCTCCGTTTCATCTCTGCTGTGTCGTAATATGCTTAAGTTTATAAATAGCCTTCTGCATTATCTGACTTTCGAGGCAAGTCTTTCCTCACAATACTTTTATTAGTCTTTTTTCCCTTTGATGTTTTGAATGCTTTTTGTCTCTTTCTATTTTCTATCCATGGTAATGTATGAATGGTGCATGCTAGAGAACACAGTTCCCCCTTTCATATTCCTTGTGGCCAGGATCTTGAGTTAATTTCCTATGTTACGGTTGATTTCCAATGTTGTAGAATAGCTAGTTTGTGGCATGTAGTAGCATTGTAGCAATGCAATATTCTATTGTTAAGCCTCCGTTTGGGAAGAATTTAAATGGTTTAATTCATAAATAGAAAAAAATGAGTGGTGGATAAGTAGATAGTAATTGTGGGTCCATTAGAATGTGTGGTTGAAAATGAAGTTTGACAATTTATAAATGATCTATAAATCATTGATAAATTGCCGAATGGAGGCTAAATGTGTTAATCTGATGAAAAAGAAGAATCTACATAATGATTTTTTTGCATTTATCTCATTTTAGCATTTTCCCTGAAATCTATTGCAAGACTAGGCTACGAATATTGTTTTCAATGCATTATGTCTTCGAACAGGTTCTTGAGCCAAATTGGCATGTGATGCATAACAGACTTCAAACTGCAAAGAGCATTGACGAGGTACGAAGAATGTGTTTTTTGACAGACTTCTTTTAGGGAACAAAGCTGAACTAGTAAAAAGCCTTTTTATTTTTTTTGCTATATGACACGTGTATATTCTAATTTCTTTTCATTTTGACGTATTCCATGAAGTAGGTTATACAGTACCACAATTTTTTCCTCGAGAAGTGTCTGAGAGAATGTTTGCTTCTTTCACCTGTTCTTCTCAAGGTTGGTCATGCTCGTCACTTAATAGTTTGTTATGTAGATAAAATCTCAAGAGAAACTGTACGACTTTTTTTTAATTATACACCTTTTTAAATGTTTGCTTCTTTCGCCTGTTCTTCTCAAGGTTGGTCACGCTCATCACTTAATAGTTTGTCATGTAGATAAAATTTCAAGAGAAACTGTATGCCTTTTTTTTTTTTTAATTAGACACCTTTTTAGTTGTTTGACTCGTAGTTGAGTGATTGCTCCAAGTCCTAATATTGGGAAGGGAAATAAGTTTCGGACTCTAAATCTCATTGCTACTCTTATCACATTCACTTTATCTAATGATGAATTCCCTTGACGCAGAAGGTGGAGAGGATGAAACTGATTTGCCTTCAATATGCATCGGCTACTCAGTGGTTAATTACCTATTCAAATGACACTCCCAAGACTGATGGTTCTCCAAATGTCAAAAAGTACAAGCAACTGAAACTAAGGATACCGTCTCGGACACAGAAAGTAGCTTCTGAAAATGCGACAGTCATTGAATCCATACTGTAATTGTTTACCGAGACCCTCCCTCCCTCCCTATCACACACCTCCCTCCCTCCTTCTGACACACACATTAGTTAACGTACAAAATTTGCAGGAAATTTGAGAGAGAATTCACTCACACACATATTAGTTAACATGCTAAATTTGCGGGAAAATATAGAGGGAATTTACTCTCATATTGCTTAACGTGCAAACTTTGCAGGAAATTTGAGAGGGAATTTACTGCTGAGCTTCGGAGTTTGGGACCAATCTTGAGCAGCAGTTCTCGTGCAGAGCCATATCTGACTCATCTTGCGCAGTGGCTTCTTGGTGTGGGAAGGGACTAATATGTTAGTAACTTTTTGGTTGATCGTAACGCATACAATACAACCTTGTACCGTGTAACTAGCATTCATGTGTATATATACACACATATTGCTTGGCACGGTGTCGTGCTTTACTTATTTTGGCGTGCGTGGATTGTGACTGACTCTTCATTCTGTACAAGAACCATTTTTTGTTGCTGAAATTAGCAGCAAAAGTACTAGTGTTGATACCTAGCATGTATCAATCAGCATCTATTGATATATGTGAAACAATTCTTTTCTTGAAACTATTTTCATCTGGGGTGATTATCTCTGCTAAAATAGCATGAAATGAACAGAAGAGAATGATCCACTGAACTTCTATTCAAATGCTTAGGACTGTCTGGGAGAAGATCGATAACCTAACCTCAACCAAATTATAGAAAGAATGCTTCTATTGTTATACTTCTGATTTGGAAGGCTTTGCATTCGTTCAATATTTATTTTTTCACCGAGTAAACAATGTCATTCGTTTGGAAGAATGCATTAATATTTAGTGGATACAACAATATAATAAACAAGATTTAAAATTCCTTTTCTTTCTCAAGTACAGTCTAATTTACCTTAACAAAACTGTCACAAGAAGGAACAGATCTCACATTACACCCAATCTTTCTATACTTTTGCATTTAGCATTAAAAAAAAATAAAAAAATAAAAAGGGAATGTCAGCATTCTTACTCGAGAGATATTTTGAACCAAAACTATGTAATTTAAATTTCAAACCTCTAAAGAATATTTTCCTACAAACTAGTACATGTAGCTTACATAATTCCACCAATCCCATATAATACAAAACAATGAGCAATTGTTGTTTAATTGCATCTTGAAGCTAAATATATTTCCTTACAAAAAACTAGTCCATACGTTCTAAATTATTCAATAATATCACAATAAAATACAGTTTTCAAGAGATGTCTAATTGCAACTATGCCACAAGCGCGACGTACTGATGCACAAAGATGAGAGTATACCTTAATAAACCCGGTAATAAATTTGTTCTTTATAATGAATCGTCCAGTTTAGTGCGTCTAATCGAAGCCTTCTGGTATCTGAGTTTTTCAATTTCCTTCTCCAGAAAATCAAGAGTTGTGTCAGTAACATGGTTTGGTGCACATCCAGCATCCAACATCATCTTTAAGAACTTATAAGCTTCCTTTAACCGACCAGCCTTGCTATGAACCTCGATAAGCGTATTATAAGTGACAACATCAGGATTTAGTCCACTGGTCTTCATCTGTTGAAATAGCTTGTTTGCTTCATCAATCCGGCCAGCCTTCCCCAGTGCATTAATTAAAGTATTATACATTACAATGTCAAGATAACCACCTTGCTTCAATAGTTTGTCCAGAACAGCGCAGGCGATATCTGCCCTTCCCATCTTTCCTAACCCTTGAATTATAACATTGTATGTCGCTATGTCTGCAGGGCAAACAGTCTCACCCATGGCATGGAAAATACCCCAAGCCTCCTTGAAGTATCCTTTCTTGACAAATGTACTCATCATGGAATTGTAAGTGTAGCTGACAGGGTCAACGCCCATATTGGTGAATATTTCAAATAACTTGCATGATAAACTCAATTTTCCCTTGGCCAAAAATATAGATAAGTAGGTATTGACCATGTCGATGTCAAAAGAATCTAAACCTTTAGCCTCAACTCGTACCCCCTTTGAAAGAGAGAAAGGTTGATAAGAATGACTCTTTGAGCCGATTTGGTTTGCCAGCAGATCCATATAGGGGGAAGATGACCACTCGTCAGTTTCATCTACTTGTAGCTTGATGTCCTCTGCACTAAGCTCGGCATCATTTCCTGTCCCAGCTAAATTTGTGTCCCTTAAAATCTCAGTAAAATCACCATTAGATGGAAACATGGGTGTAAAGTCCCTTGTTTTGCTCTCTGGATTTTTCAGTGAAGTCTCCATATTTGTTTTCCACTTAAGAATAGCAGGCACTAAATTCCCATCCCTAATGTGCTTCATAAGCCTCTCCACCCCATCCCATTGACCTTCTCGATGAATTGTAATCAAAAGTGACGTTGCAGTAACCAAATCTACTTCAAATCCCCGGGCGCCCATCTCTTCTACCAACTGCAACGCTTCCTTAAGCTGACCCTCCCTGCAAAGATGCAAAATGACTATGCTGTAAGTAATCCCGTCCACAAAATTATTGCCCTTTCTCTTCAAATCACAAAACATAGTATAAGCAGCCTCTCCCCTTCCATTTTTAAACAACCCATCAATTAGAATATTATAGGTCCAGCAAGAGGCCCTGACACCATCGTCATCAACCATTTTCTCAAACAGGTTGCATGCTTCCATCAGCTTCCTTGCCTTGAGCAAACCATCAAGGAGAGAATTATAAACAACTGTCTCAATGCGTATACCATTATACTGCATCTCACTAAATATTTTCATTGCGTCATCAATTCTGTACGATTTAGAGCAGCCTTGAATAAGAATTCGATAAGTGAAGGCATCGGGTTCATGACCTGAGGATCCCTTCAACTCCTCCCAAACTATCAGGGCATCCTTTACTTTTCCAAGAGAGCAAAGCACATGAATGAGGCTATTATAGGTACACAAATCAGGACTAAAAGAACCACCCTTTTCTTTCATCTCTTTAAACAGGCTTAAAGAAGTAGCCAAGTCACCCCACCACCCAAATGCATGCATGCATATATTATAACCCCATCTATCCAGTGGAAAGATCTTTGTATCGCGTAGTTTATCAAAAACTTGTTTGAATTGTTCTTTCATGTCAGCTTTCTTTAGACCAACAAGCATCTCATTACAAGCAATAGCATCAGGAATGACAATCTTCCCATTTATATTGGAAGAGGAGTCCAAGAGCTTGAGGAAAATAGATAAAGCTAAGCTGATTTGATTTTTCCTTACAAGAGCAACAAGAACCGAGCTATATATGTCAGGGCTCAAACAGCCGGTCCTGGTCAGGTCTTTCTCCAAATAATCAAAAATTTCCAGAGCTGAATCAAACTTGCCAGATTTGATGAACGCATCTAGGATCAATTTAAAAGTGGACGAATCAAGAACCAGCCCATCCCGCTTCATGGAGGCTAGCAAGTGGAAAATATCATCGTGGTGCTGGTGGGGAAAATTGCAAATGGTTCTGAAGATTTGAGAGTACGTGTCTGTCGAGTGCTTGTAATTCAGTCTAAGAGAGACCCAGCGGAAGAAATCCAATTTCTTACCTGCATCAAGAGAGTTGCGACGGAGAAGTTGGAGGACAAGATCCTCAGATAAGGAAATAGAATGCAAATCTTTTTCCAGTGACTCAACTCCTCCAGGCTTTGACAGAGCTTTGGCAATTGAGGCCACAACAATGAGGTTTCCAAGTTTGGATGCTGCAGTACCAGCACTTGCTGTTGACTTGAGTCTTGTGTTAATAGGCATAAGTAAAGAGGTAGATGAATGAAAAAGAGCTGTTGTTTTTCCTCCTTGGCCATGGTGCATTCTTGCTTCTAATCACACACCGAACTCATTGAAAGCAGCTC
>CAIGRT010066018.1:0-10171 GCA_903798405.1 Fraxinus platypoda | reverse complement strand
TGGACTAAATTCTAACAAACTAACTAATAACAAACTAACTGAAACGTATGAGCTGAGATGTGTGATCTGTTGTGCTGTTGAATATGTGTTTATACCAACACTCCCTCCTCAAGATGGAACATCTTGAACTTGGAGAAGAGAACAGAGATGCAGCAACTGTTATACCATCATCAGTTTCTCTGTGAGCTGGAGTGGAATGAGTCATTAACCGGGACCAAAATAGAGATTTCTGCATCTGTCATATTGGGACAATCACCTTCCTTCTGAACTGGATATTTCAAACTTCATGAACATATTAAAGACATTTGATGTGGTATTATCAACAATCTTCCAAACACAGAGAATGCAGAATCGGAAGTCTGCTATTATAATTGTAGGAGTTATCATGTTCTTCTTGCAAACCAATTTACAATCCTGTCCGACTTTGGAACTGAATTGAATTGCATTAATTATGAAGAAAAACGGATTGTCAATAGCTGAAGTTATTTGACAAATCTCACTTTAACAAGAGAGAAATGGAACTGGAATAAATTCCATGAAAAACTCCATAGAAGGAGGACGAAGACAATGGAAATCTGAATAACTCCTATGAAAACACTCAACAATGGCGGAATTGCTCATTGAAGAGGATGAATCGATCTGGTTTTTTGCAGATCTACTGCAGCTTACAAATTCCAGTAGAAAGCTGGAAAGAAACAGAATCAGTTTTGTGATTCATCACCCGGAAATACAGTTCTGTGAAACAACGAAGTGATGCTCCGATCACAGCTGTTGCAGGTGCTGAACTAATAAACCATCAATGACAGAATTGCCAACTGAAGAAAAACGGCAGACAGAGTTACAGACTGAAGGAGCATTGCTCNGAATTGCCAACTGAAGAAAAACGGCAGACAGAGTTACAGACTGAAGGAGCATTGCTCCGATACTATATTATAAATTGTGAACAGAAATGAAATTGAAAAAGAAACTGAAATTGGAAACCTGCTATTGCAGCAGGGAAGAAGAATTAATCCATTCAACTTGGAGAAATTACAATGCATACTAGTTTATTTATAGAGAAAAATAGCTAACTAATCTATCAACTAATCACTACATGGAAGTCTCTAGAATTGAAGAGCTGGACTAAATTCTAACAAACTAACAACTAATAACAAACTAACTGAAGAAGGATCTGGAATGAGCTGCCGAATTGGAAGCTGGAACGTGTGAGCTGAGTTGTGTGATCTGCTGTGCTGTTGAACATGTTTGTATTCCAACACAGTTAATGATCTCTTCCTCAAAGCTGATTTTGAACTCTGCATCTTATTACATTCTTGTCAAGGATCAGTTTTCTTGAGCAGATCAATTATTATGATTGAAAGGGTTTTCAGAAGGGGCTAGTTATAATTAGTTTGCAAAAAATTCTTCTCACCAAACATGAACTTGAACGCTTAGATTGTTAATTATGGTTGAGAAAAAACATGGTACGAGTATGTTGCGTGTAATTATGGGTCCTTACCCAGTGTGCGCGCAATGTTCCAAAAACCATTTGCGTGAATTTTAAGGTCAACAACAACGTGGTGTTAATTTGGGTATCCAGATGTCGTTTATTGTCAACATTTATAAGTTTGCTGGTTTGGTTTAGAAGTTGGTTCTTGTATATCTCAATGTGAAAGTTGAAGTGTGATTCTTTCCAATGCCATCTATCCCCTTTAGTTAGGTTTCGAACTCGTGTCCTGAGGGCCACGATAGAGTGAGGATTGAATTGGAGAAAGTATAATATCTATCAGTATGCCCTTCACTCAGCTTAACTTTGTAAACCTTCTGCTCAGAGTTTTGCTCTTATACAAGTTGAAGAATTTAATGAAGTCTCGAAAGTATCATTCCGATTAACTTGAAACACAAGACAATCTAAAAGGAGACCTCAAACCATGTAATGATTCAAAATAAAAGAAAGAGAAAAAGACTGGTGCTGAAAAGTATCACGGAAACAAGTTGAATAGATAGAACGATGTAGACAGGAAGATCCATGGAGAATACCAGGAGCTCCAGATTTAGGTTAGAAAGTTGGGGCCATTTGCAGCTGTTCCATGTGGGTGGTCTTCACTTACAGGTTGCCAATTTTGGGAAAATTAGATATGACGTTTTTCTTTACTGGAAATCAGGAAAAACTTTAATTAGATCATCCTATGTACAAGAACATAAATTTATACATGTAAGTGTGGTCTTCGAATTGTTTTGAGACTTCCAGTGGATTGCCCAATCAACCTTAGAAATCGGTTTCTTATAAAGAACTAAACTCTAAGTGAACATAAGTCTTGTAATTCAACTTATATATGAATGGCTAGAATGGATGAATAAAGACCACTCAAATCCGACTAGTTTTGTGGCCTCACCGGCATTTATTCCATATTCGCGTGCTTGTTGCAGTTTTGTATTAGAGATACGAGGAGAACGGGGAATACCCATGCAGTCGAGTTTTAAGAAAAATTAAGAGTTCTTTAGTTAGTGTTGTTTCATTTGCTGAAATTTTTTCCAAATGCTTCTATATGCTTTTTGTTCTTGTAGAGCTATATGTTTCTTTCACGATATAGGCATGTCAACTGTGCAGGTGTAAGACTGGAAATTTCTTGGATGTTTCTAATTATCTGTGTTTTTCTCATTCTTATTACTGCAGAATTCTGTTAATTGTTAACCGAGCAGGGAGAAGGTCGTCAAAGTGCACTTCACTTCTTGTCATATATCTCTTCATATGTTTCCCGACAACGCTCTTCAAGATTCTCCGGTACATTCTAATTCTGTATTCTCTAAATATTTCCTTCTAATTAAAGTCATTTTAGCCCAAGTTCTAAAATAGCCTCATATTCTACAGTGGTCAATTCGGACGTTGGGTAGCCTTTCTTGCAGTTGCAGCAAACCTCTTCTTCCCCCGAGATTTTCACGGTACTGTTACTTCCATAAGAACCTAGCTTATCTCCTTCAATAATGTTTAATTCAGTTATCGAAAAATAAATAGTGTGAGCTGATAAGTATTGTTGAAGATTGAAGTTGAATAAATAAAATGAATGAGATATAACAAAGAGGGAAAAATACCTTGGTTCAAGTCTCACCACCACCCGTTTATGAAAATTGAGCACGTATCAATTTGTTTATAAAAAAAAACAAAGGAATCCGGCCTGCACATGGGTGGCGGTTTTGAAGATTAAGTTCAATTTTTCTCTTCGTAAAAGTTTAAGCTTTCAAATGGTTCAATAATTACAAAGATTCATCTATTGCCTATACTTGCAGCATCTCGGTTTCCTTTATTCGTCATCATTCCCGACTGGCTGGCCATTGAACTGCGTGATAGTGCTGCTGTTGGGGGTATTCTTTGTCTGATAATTGGAGTAACGCTTGTTTTAATGGAGATTGGACAAATTGGACTTACTGACTGGAGCTATAATTCAGGGTGCATTTTTTATTTTATTGGTTTATCATTACTTTTCTATTTCCCAATATTATATCTGTCTTCGGGATCAAAAGCAATCCCTAAAACCTAAAAAGAAACGGTTGTCTTTCTATGCTATGCACGTTTGGTTTAAAATATGTTCTTTACCCTTGTCACACTCCTCTGTTTTGAGCCTGTGAACCAACATTTCCTCGTACCATTCTACTACATCTTAGATGAGTTTCTATTTCCTTCTAATTATGTCGTCTAATTTGAACTTGTTATTTGTGTTCTAAGAGGTGGCATGGAAGAAAATGGTGGATATTAGATTGAAATTTTCTGAATGTACAGAAATTTTTTTCCAGAAAGTCTACAGATACTCACATGGGGGTGGGCCCCATGTGAGTTAAATATTGTTTTTTAAAAATGGGGCCCACCCCCATGTGTGTTTTCTGTATGATTTCTGGTGTTTTTTCTTCTGTACATATAGTCTTGTTCTATTAGATTAGCTAACTACAACTCACACGTCACAAGGCATGAACCAGTTTGTTGATTTCTACTCTTAGTGTGTCAACTTGGGACTAACCATCTAACGGGATCTGGTTTGTGTTAAGGTTTTGATTAAGTACAAGTGTACAATGCTTGTTGAAGTCAGGCCTAAACTCTCACAAGGTGATGGAAATGAGAGTACAAGTAATGGTAGTCTGATTCTAGGGTTACATGTACGTTTTGACTACTAAAGTTTAATTTATTTCAAATTAGTTACTAAGATTATATTTTATTTCTAAATTAGTCATTATTCATTAGTTACAAGGTCAACCTAGGGCTGTAAATTGATCGGATATGGACAGATCGTCAACCTAGGGCTGTAAATGGATCGGATATGAATCGGATCTGCCCATCCGATCCGATAAGAATAATTATTCTATCCGATAATCTAACAGATATTTGATTGTTAAATCCGTATTCGATTTGCTATGTTATCGGATATTCGATCCGATAATTCAATCCGAAATTAAAGAAATTAGAAAAATAACATCAAAGTCGAAATTAAATTTTATTTTATTTTTCCAAAATTTTCAATTCTTAAAAGGGTTTAATAATTATAATTTTTTCAACCTTTTTTAACTTTTAGCCAATTGGATTGAAAGATACAATTTTTTTTTACTCATTTATTGACTTACTTATTTATAGAGGACATCTCCAAGCATATTGTTATAAACTTTCGATGTGGAATAAGAATTCATTTGGTTTGGCTGTAGTACATTGTACATTTGATTTGGCTATAATGTATTGTACATTTGGTTTGACCGTAGTGCATTATATTGTTATATAAATAGTTATTTATTATTTATTAAATGAATCGTTTTTCCTATCTTTTAGTAATTAATACAAAAGTAAAAATCTCCAAATAATGTTTTTTAGATTATTAGATTGATTAAAAATTTAAAATAATATTAAAATATTTTTTTATGTTATTTTTTTTACATTTAGGCTTTATCTAGACTCAGCCAACCTGAAACCTCCACGCATAACAACATATTACGCTTTTTAGAACACCGTGTACACATGGATTGACTTTCTTATTTTTGATGTTTTGAATTTGATGATTTTTTTATTCTAATTTTTTTTATTTTCTCATTTATTTATTTAGTGACAAATAACAGGACATTTTATTGACTCAACTATTTATAACAAATCGGATCAGATTGACATATATATATATTTGATCCATTTAGTTAAATGATTATTAGATTCGAATTTTGATCGGGTTATCGGATTGAGACCCTAAATTCATCTTTCATTAATTTTATCGGATTCGAAGAGAATTCGGATAAAAATTTAATCCATTGATAGCACTGGTCATCCTACGTCTTTAACAATCAATTTGATCAGGGAAGGAAGTGAGATTGATCAGTCGGGAGCTTGGAATTATTATTATTATTATTATTATTATTATTATTATTATTATTATTATGTATTTAACAAATAAAAAATCATCTTTAGTTAACTATTACTGATATTTCATTTCGAAATATGTGTTGCAAAACTGTTTGTAAGTTGTTCAAAATATATCAAGAACCTACATCGAGGATTAAGAAATATAACCTGAAGAGGTGACGACCCGAATTAGATTTATTGGACCTATTCCGTGCAACCGTTTTTAACTACCTCTTGCGACCTCATCATTTAGTGATTTTGCAAATTGAAAGATGCCGAACGAAGTAAGGAGTGAGTCCTTCAAAATGGTATCAAGAATCTTTCCTAACGGTCGAGAATTATAATAAAAATTGATCTTCATGAATGGCCAAGCTGAAAATTGTTCTCTAATTGTGTTTTGTGGTTGGATCTCACCTTGACCACCCATGGATCCGTCACTGAATTTGATGGGACCAAACCAGGGTGTTAATGTAATGCCATTTGGGATCTTGACGACTTATTTGGTCGCCAAAAGTTACACAATGTCGCAGTTCAACAATAAAAATATGCATATACGACTTTCTAGTATGAAATTTAGTTTGAAGGGGGATAATTTTAAAATCAGGAAAACTTTACATAATATGATAATGCGATTTGGTTATAAAGTTCGAAGTTTAAGGTTAAACAATGACTTTCTTTTTTACTTTTCTAAAGACTAAGGTGAAAAATATGTTTTTTCATGGAGAAAATGTTAAATTTAATACTTATAGTGAAAAATACGGTCGTTAATTACTAGAAACCAATTTCATTTAGGGGTAACAAACGCCCAGCTCATCTCATGTACGGTTCGAGCTCCTTTTTTAGATGAGCCATGAGTTGAGTCGGACACCCTTTTTTTTTTCATAAGCCGGATTGACTTTGCTCATTTTTGGGCTCATTAGATTAATTTCTTTAAAAAAATCAAGCCAAGTCCTGTGCTCATGGATAGTTCGGCTCGCCCCATGGATCCACGAGCCCAAGGGTTGAATCGAGCTTAGATTGTGGACATGTGTCGAGCTCATGTATCGAAGGATGGGCTCGACTCGACCCACTGCGACCCCTAGCTTCATTATAGACTTTTGAGAATTTTAAAGCGCTTTTGCAATTTTTAAGAAGCTCATGGACTAATTGTCCAAGCTCAATAAGAGCATTTTCAATGCAACCATGGATTGTTAAAAGAAATACCACATAAGCAAAATATACGACATTTTAAAAAATTAGTGCAAGTTGACCAAAAAAAGATATTATTTAGAGCACACGTTCATTCGCTCAACAAAAAATATACTTTCTACTGATGCATTAGAAGCTAATTTTGCACTTGAGCATCTATTCATTAAATAATGTGGATTTTTTTTTCAACCTAGTGCATTAGTGATGCTATAATGAAGCCTTGTAACCCAAGTTTATGCAAAGATTATATTTTCTTTACAGCGTTTTCATCACAACTCTCTCTGCAATGATTATTTCGACTCGAAAAGTTGGATGACCTTCAAAGATGTATATGTTCAGCCGAAAAGATGGCCTAAATTTTCTACACTGAACTTTTTTATTAAATGATTTCCTCTAAATATATAGGTAAAACGTGTTTCTTCCTTTTCACTCTCCAGAAGCAACAAAATCTCTCTTAAAATAAAAATTTTCAATGCTTGAAGGCTGAAGATGACAGTCAGATTAATGATACAACATAGTACTATTACTCAAATGCTTGCACAATCCTAACCATCTGTTGTCGTAAAACTCCCCGAGTATATGTCATGAACTCTTATAAGATCTCCATTGCTCACAGTATACATCTGTCCAGGCAAAGCTATTGGAAACTCGCAACTCTTCTGCTCGCTTTTCTCTTCGACTGCAGCTGCCTCTCTTAACTTGCCTTCCTTCCACAAACTCTTGACGAGCATGTCTTTAGTGGCGGAATCGGGCATTAATCCTGAGCTCATCATATCCTCAAAGATCCTCAATGCAAGAGCAGCTCTTTCGCACTTGCAATAAGCTCGGATGAGAACCTTGTACATGTAAGCATCGGGCTCTAAATAACTCTGTTTTACCATCCCGAAGAGTCTTTGAACCGTTTTAATGTCTCCTTGAAGTGCATAATGTCGCATCAACCCCGTAAATATCTGTATATCTGGAGAAATCCCGACTAAAATCATCTCATCAAGTATATCTAACGCTTCAATATTCATCTTACACTTTGCCAATGTCCTCAACAGAGAGGAATACAGAAGCAGCATACATTTTTGTGACATGGGACTGCAAAAGGTCTTGACACTACGGAAAATTTTTAAAGCAGCATCACCCTTTCCAGTAATGCCATAAAAATCAATAACTAGTTTGATTGTGCTAAATGACAATTTCATACCCTCGCGCTGTATCTTAAACAAGAGTTGATCAACCAAATGGACGCATCCATGGCAAGCCAACTTGGTGATCATCCTCGATATAGTGTAGATATCGTGAGTAAATCCTGGCTGATAAGTCACCCAGCAAAAGAACTGCCATGCTGTTTCAGCTGATTTGAAACTCCTAATAAATTTGCAAACCAACCGAGTTGTCCACACAAAGTTTGCATTTTCCAGTGCAGACACCTCCTCGGATCCCCAATGCTGCAAGGCACTAGCCAAAGCAGCAGGGTCCAACCATGGTTTCAATTGAACTTCGTCCTTGTCATTTCCATGAACACTGTCAGTATCTTCGTCCCCATCATCAATATCATCCTCACTACAGTCTGTGGTACCGTATAAAGAATAACTTACAGTTTTTATCCTCGCATCTGGAATAATTTCCATAACTGATTCCTCCATCTCCTCAAGATTGCCCAACTCTCGCATTCGTTGCAGAGACAATTGCATTGCTTGACCAGGCAATATCCCATCACTACGCATCTCATGAAGCAAAGTCTTGACCAAATCTAACTGATCAGTGACAGTAAAAATATCCACCAAAGCAGTATACTGCCTTAAAGTACGTTTAATTCTCATCAGTGGTAGTATCCGAAACACCTCCATTGCTGAATCCAATTTCCTAGACTTAACAAGGTGCTCAATCATAACCGTGTACGTTCTAGAATTCGGAAGCGCCCCTTCCTCAATCATCCTACGGAAAACCTTCACGGCCTCAGAATCCATACCCTTCTGAACATAAAGTCCCATTATGATATTATACGACTCTGTACATGGATGCTTATCCAAGGTTTTTCTCCACTCATCCCAAATACTAAAAACCTCGTCAAGATCGCCAACAGCAGCATACCACCGCATGCGATCCATGAAACTGACACGTGCAACATTTATAAACTTGCCTGAATTGATGGCATTAATCAGGGCACCAAGTTTACCAACTTGGCCAGATTTTGCCAGAATCTTGGCCAGTGCATAAAGGGTATGTTGAGAATGCGAGAAATGTGGGATTTTCTTCAGAGTTTCGACCAAAAACAGAGCAGAGTCGGGCGAAGGAGCTGCCCTGAGCGCATTGGTGACCACAAAGGAGTCTAATGCTGGACTGCTTAACGCGGTAACAAGGGAATTATCAGGAGAATTCGAGCGTAGGCTAAGTCTTATTGAATCAATGAGCTTTGCTCTTTGGAGATACAATGTGACCTTGTTTACATTGGGAGTGGTTCGTGCAAAATGGCGAGTTTGCAGGAAAAAATTGTTAAGAATTTTATTTATAGAGTAGAACCTGTTGCTATACATAACACGATTTTTACTGGAAGAAATTCTTATTGCTTCTTTAATTTCTTAAAGGTACCGAATGATAAAAAGAGAAGGGCAAGAATATTCAGAGGCAAAACATCGAACAGCTTGTGTGCGTGGCCATTATTTATGCAAATGCTTAGAAAAATTGAAACTTTGGTACTACACTACTACACTACTACTTCGAGATGAAGGATTACGGTTAAATACAACTACTGGGTTCTATTGCAAGTATACAACATGTGCCCAAATTCCCGAAGAGAGGGAGAGGGAGAGGGAGAGGGAGAGGGAGTGGTGTTAATAGGTAAAAATGTTTGTCTTTGTATATTAAAAACAAATGCCAAATTTAAGGTTAAAAATATCAAGGGGAAGAAGACGATTAATTTAGTTTTTTTCTTCTTCTTTTTAATTTCATTTTCTTTTTTCAAAATATATTTTATTCTATTTAATTCTAAACAAGGGCATCATAGTCTTTTTAATACAAAAAAATTACTTTTAACTGTGAAACTAACATTTTCCATCTCGTAAGGATCTAATCTCACAACCTTTACTAAGTTGGGAAGTCAAAAACTCATATTTTAAATGTTGGAGAGCTATAGCCACACTACCTAAAAGGTTGGGGAGTCTAACCATAATATTTCCTAACTAAAACTGATTTGGTTTTGTGTGATTCGATTTCAACAACTGAATTGGATCGATTTGGATTGTAATTTACCCAAATTGACCAAATTGGTTTTTGTTTCAAGTTGAGCTCAAAACCAACCCAACCCGAACTATACCCAAGCTTAAATCTTTTTAATACAAAAAAAATTACTTAAATGTGGAATTAACACTTTCCATTACGCAAGGATCTAATCTCACAACCTTTACTAGGTTGGAAAGTCAAAACCTCATTTTTAAATATTGGAGAGCTATATCCATACTACCTAAAATGTTGGGGAGTCTAACCCTAATTTTCCCTAAGGGTGCGTTTGATTGCAAATGTGGAAAATGGGTGGAAAGAAAATGTTTTACAGGGAATTGATTTACCTAGAAATTGTTTTACTGGGAATTGTAATTAATTGTATTTGATTGGTATAATTTTCCACCTGAAAAATGTTGAAAGTTTGGT
>CAIGRT010065949.1:0-14154 GCA_903798405.1 Fraxinus platypoda | reverse complement strand
CTTTCGCGTACTATATTTCCGGTGGCAGGGGCGATGAGGACCGAATTTTTAGATTGTTGCTGGCCGTGTATCATCCTAGGAATAGATATTTGCTGCACATTGATGCAGATGGGACTGATGAAGAGTGGACGATGCCGCTGGCAATGATTAAGTATCTAGCTGCAGTTCGGGCCTTTTGGAATGTGGATGTGATAGGGAAGCCCGATCCGGTCACTTACATGGGGTCCACGAATATTGCGGCCATTCTCAGGGCAGCTTCGATTTTGTTGAAATTGGATGGTGGATATGATTGGTTTATCACTCTAAGTGCATTGGATTATCCGCTGATTACGCAAGATGGTAAGATTTCTTTTTGGAATTTTGTGCTGTTTGTTTATTCTTGATTGGAATAGTTTGTGGAATATGGATTCTTGCATCATCTGTTTGGATGAAAATCTGTTTTTTGTTTTGTTATAGCCTCTGGGAGCAAGGGTAATTGGAGGCATTTTTGTTATAACTTCAATTGATTTATGGGAAAATGTTTGGGGTTGATGGTCACTGTTTGTGGTGTGAGCTCTGGCGCTTTAGGTGGCGGTTGGGTGGTGGTTGGCTAGATGGAGGCCAACGGTTCCATTTGTTCCATTTTATTTTATTTTATTTGGTTGGGATGGGATGGGATGGGATGGGGGAAGAAGATGAAGTTATTTTTGTTTTTTATTTTGATTTTTAATTATTTGTTTGGGACTCATTTGTATTTTTTGAAAAATTTGGACCTATGGTTGCAATTAGTTCTTTATTGTTTTCTTTTAGTTTTATTTAAATAAGAGGGTATATNGATGGGATGGGATGGGGGAAGAAGATGAAGTTATTTTTGTTTTTTATTTTGATTTTTAATTATTTGTTTGGGACTCATTTGTATTTTTTGAAAAATTTGGACCTATGGTTGCAATTAGTTCTTTATTGTTTTCTTTTAGTTTTATTTAAATAAGAGGGTATATTTGTCATTTCACAGATTTTTATAGAGAAAATGGATGAAAATTGAGGAAAATAATGTTTTCGACGATGAAACATGGAAATAGGGGTGAAAATGCAAAAAAAAATGAAACTTAAGAACGTTTTGCACTCTAAAAGCGTAAGGACGTTTTATGCTAATAAGCCTATAAAAATACATTCTTACCCTTAAATTTAAAGAAACAAAAATGAAATCGCAAAAAGGATAGACAAAAGACAAAAGAAATAAAATATAAAGAAAAACATTAAACGAACAAAAAATGATGTCTTTGTTTAAGACGCTGATCAAGCTAGAAATAGTTGAGTTCATTATATCAAGCAAGAGGTGCTTGTTTAAGACCATGTATTACCTTTATGAGATGGCACACATAATAATGTTGATGTTGATCCACAAATATCTAGAGATGAGTATGTAGATATCATTAGTGAGGGTACCCTAGAAGAAAGTGTTATTGACATTAGTTTACAATAGCTTTAATCTCCTGTCATCAGTGGACACTGGATAAAAACTTCTCACTGCTGATGTAGTAAGAGAATCAATTTCGTTGTTTAGAAAAGCTTCGTCATGAGATAAGGTAAGGCTAGCGATGAGCTTGATGGTGGCGTTTTAATAATTGGAATGAAAGTTTTATGATAGTTAACCTTGGGGTTGATTAAATCATTTCGTTACAATTTCAATAAAACATAACAAGATTATATACATTATAACAAGATTAAAACACCCCGTTGTTCCGAAAAATTACAATTTCAAATATTATATATATGCCCATGTTTGATCCCCATTTTTTAGAATTCATTTTTTTCTCAAAATTATTTTCAACCACACATTTAAATAAATTTTATCAAAATATATTAAAAAATTGATTTTAATCTAAACTAAAGAGGAGCCAATCGCAATCGAGTGTAAAGTACAATCTTAAAATAAAATAAAATTATATAAGTTGTAATCGGATTAACAAGTTACAATTATTACAATTTATTAAGCTCCTGTTTTGTGGAGTTTAAAATCAGAATTTTAGTATATTTTAATAAAAGTTGTTGAAATGTATGGCTGAATAGTTACGGGTCCCTTAAAATGTGTGATCAAAATTAGTTGTTGACTTTGATTTAGATTAATTTGAAATGAATATTTGAGTGATG
Organism: Fraxinus platypoda; assembly: GCA_903798405.1. Lineage (NCBI taxonomy): Eukaryota > Viridiplantae > Streptophyta > Magnoliopsida > Lamiales > Oleaceae > Fraxinus > Fraxinus platypoda. The sequence goes on along the minus strand of CAIGRT010065949.1, from coordinate 12,024 downwards.
GAGATGTTTGGCTATTTCTGATGGAGACTTCAAACCTGACGAGAATTGAATTCTTAAATCAACTTATGTTTTTCATTTATCACAATCGGGATTTGTTTTCAACATATGAAACAATTTCGAAAGGTATAGTGATCATGAGAAATAGCACACTAGCTAGTATTCGTAGAGTCAGACTTAAACTGTTAAATGAGACATTTAAGACACTTCATCATGTTCGACATGTTCCAAATTTGAAGAAAAATCTCATTTCATTAGCTACTCTTGATTCAAAAGGGTACGAATTCATTAGTGAAAGTGGAGCTTTGAAGGTTTTCATAGGTGTCCGAGTTGTATTAGATGGGTGAAAAAGACCCCAGTTATATTTCTTGCAAGGTTGTGCAGAATTCGTGAAGAATAAGTGCGTTTTCACTTATTTTACAGTGAGTCTGTTATATATTGAGATTGATTCTAATCAGATAATTGCATGTTTGAGAAAAATATTAAACAAATATTAGGTCTCGGATTATAGATAGGCTAAAGATTTCCCTTTACATTCTAGCTGCCAGAAGAGGTTGAATGCATTTCCCACACCCTACAATCAGTATTAAATGTTAAAAGAACAAAAGTCTTATCCTCAGTGAACTTGGAGTCAGCTATATGAACTTACATATATAGTAAACTATCATCTTTTTCAACTTCATCATGCCATATTATTTATTCGGTCTAGCTCTTCGTGTTCTCCTATTTTATTGGGATTTCATGCCTCTTGCAAATGAGTCTTGTTTGAACTCTCCATAAGACACCGACCATCGAAGTTGTCTTTTCTTAAATTATGTCAATTAATGTCACTTTTGTTGTTGGATTGCGTGGTTCATTTGCCAAACCTAAACCGTGTTTTAATTTGTGAGGGCTTACTTTGACACACTTGCAGGATCATTCAGGAAAGGCAATAAGAATATGTGTCTTCTTGTTGAACAATATGGTGTTGGACCGCAGTTGGATGTTGCATCAAGTAGATGACGGATTTGTTCTAGATTTATTGGGAAGTTTCGAGATTTCATTGATTTTTCCTCGTTGCAAACAAGCGGTGGCGATAAAATTAAATTTACATGCTCTAAATGTGACAATATAAGGCTTCTGGAAGGAGGTCTCGTGAAATTTTATGTTTACAAAAATATGTTTACTAGTGGTTATACATAGTGGAATCCACACAGGGAACCATTCATTATCTATGGACCTTAGCTCCACAGGTTAAACCAAAGTATACCCATCAAACAATGCTAATGTATGCAATGGGACCAAAAATGTACAATAATTTCATCGATGAAGATTGGGATGCTCTTGAAGAACATGCCCCAAATCAACATGCAGAAATATCTTTAGACTATTCGAAGAGCAAACAAACCTATTTGTCCAGGTAGTAACAAGCACACCAAACTTTTGATAGTGGCACGACTCTTGAATTTGAAATCTGAATCTAATATGCTTATAGCGTGTTATGTTCGCATGTTGTCCGTAATTTATAATTTAGGGAAGTCTACTAGAATGTAACCAGTTAGAAGTTACGTTCTTAAAACAAAGAAAATGTTACCTAGTCTTGGCCTAGGTGTCGAGAAATTTGTGTGCGCGTCAGCATGTTGTACTATAGAGAAACTAATTACATGACTCAGTCCCTTACATGTTTTAGCCCACGTACAAGGAGAAGATGTCCTAGCCTGGGCTTAGGGTGTCATGCATGGTGCTTCCTTGCCTCACTATTTACTGAAATGCCATGGGCTGATGCAAGCTTCTTTTGGTTTATTCTTATTTTACATGATATAGCTTTATTTCACATGGTTTCTTCTTTAGAAATCTTAAATGCGAGGCTTCTGTTTAGATCGTCTTGAACTTAAAAGTATCTCTATATGAGTTCAAAGTGAAGGTATATATGTGCATAAGTTTTAAGAGTCTCATGGAAAATCTAGTTATTGAGCTTATTTCTAGATGACCATAGTCTCAACTTATGTCATAACTAAAAATAATAATAATAAATAAATAAAATAACACTTGTTTGCAGTAAGGATCTTAGTAGCATACGGATTTAGTTTATGTTGCTCAGCTATTTAGTGTGTTATCTGCCTCGATACTGAATCACATAATTAATTTACACTTCATTTCTGCTCCTCATTATCACATGTTCCCTAAACTTACGATGTGTTAATTTTATTTGTCATGTACTTGGAGCCTTCTGGTAATTGTTCTTAATAGAACGCAAGGATATATGTTGCAGTAATCCATGTGATGAGAATGTTTGTGAATTACATAGTTTATATTGTAGAGGGCTAACCTTGCAGACTATTCGTTTCTCAATGTTTCTTATCCTTTACTTGAACCCAATGAAATAAAGAGCCCCGCAGACTTTGATTTTGGCATATTCCTTGATGCTCTTCAGTCTCGTGGTCGATCACCAAGACTTTTTTAAAAAGTTTTTCTATTGTTTTGGTAGAGACTGCGGAATTTAAAGTTTGTGATTCTCTTTATGTTTCTTTATACTAAAGTTTTATGCATTTTATATCTATTCTTATGTTTCTCATTTTCCGGACATCCACGGTTATCAAAAAAAAAAAAATGTTTCTCATTTTAGCTCTCTGGGCCAAAACCTCAAAATGAGCACTTCTGTTCGGGAGATTATTTGTGCCAATTCCATCTACATTATGGGTCTATTTTATTTTCGTTGCGTAATGGTCACATGAAGGAGATTACATCATTCCCATTGAAACACCTTCTACTTTGTAACGGCATATTTAATACACAACACTCGACAGTACTAGACGGTACAATGAACAAAGTTTTAGCATCTTTTCCTGTCTTAACATTGTTCAGTCTTTTTTGCACATGTCCAATAAAGAATTTCAAGCAAATTTGCTTATATTTTTTAATTTGTGCTCGTCTCTCATTATTGTTTCAACATATATCCACCTAATTCAACATATATCCACCTAAGATCGCTTCTTAGTGCCTAACACGTTTTTCCTACAGAAGTTGTAGAATTTTGGTAGGAAATGGCTAAGCTTACTTTTGTTTTATGTTAACAGAAATATTTGCTGTCTATCACTTTAAGGGTAGAAGAGATGCAGAGCAATGGATGTCCCTCCGTATGCTTCCTGATAATTTGATGAGACAGATTAGACGATATGAGCAATACAAATGGCAAGAAATCAGAGGTGTTGAGGAAGAATCTATGATTCATAACCTGCCCAAGGACTTAAGAAGGGATATCAAGCACCATCTCTGCTTGACATTACTGACAAGAGTAAGTCAATTCAATCACTGCTCTAGAGTACTCTTTATTCAAATTTGGTAAATAGTACTCCACGGTATTGTGCAGGATAACATGCACGGTTAGCTTGTTTTTCTTCTCTAGACATATCGATTATTTATTAAAGGTACCAATGTCTGCGAAAATGGACGAACAGCTGTTGGATGCAATGTGTTTTCATTTGAAGCCAGATTTCTACATAGAGAAGAGCTTCATAGTTTGCGATGGAGATCCAGCTGACGAGATGCTCTTTATTATGCGTGGATGTGGTAATACGTTGACCATGACGACTAATGGTTGTAGAACTAGTTTCTTCAACTCTGATTATATCAAGGCCAGGGACTTTTGAGGAGAAGACAACAAGCATATTCAGCGCACTTTTAAGCAAGTTCTAAAATCAACTTTATTGTAATGTCTTCCATTTTTTATTTGTTTTTGGTAAAATGACTACAATTTTTTATTCTCTGATCCATCTCCTGAAAGATCGGTAGGGACTAAGCTATAATCCGGAACCCAAGAGCAATAATGAATGAAACGAAAAATAGAAATGTACAAACAGACAAAAGAGTTATGTCCTAGACGAGAATTACAAGGTTACATTACACCCATCCAAAAGACTGCCCCTCGGATTCCTATTATGATGTTGAAAATTATAGCATCTTTATATAACTATATGAATTCCCATTATAGATACTATGTTGATCTGCTGTTGAGGGGATATGTGAACATTATAATAAGGCTCCCTAAACCTGGGCTCCTTGAATGTAGAATTTCAGTGGAAGTTTATGAAGAAAATAAGCATGACTCTGGTGTTTACATAATTGCTTCAGGTTTTACTCCCAGCAGTGGAGGACATGGGCAGCCTGCTTAATCCAAGTATCATGGCGTCGACATTGCTGGAAGAAGATTGATAAACCTTTGCAAGAGGCAGAAGATAGAATGCACGAGGCCTTGGCAAAAGAGGGTGGAAGCTAACCTAGCCTTGTTGCCACCATTTATGCGTCAAAATTTGCTGCCAATATACTTTGGTCTCTTGCGCAACAATCATCCATATATGTTAAATTATTATCCGATTACCTAGCACAAAATTACCTCCTCAGCTGCTTCAGAAGCTAGCCGAGCCTGATTTTACTGCGAAGGACTATTCATATGGAGTGTACACGTATAGATGACATTGCATTGCACAATGGTATCCTATTAGAAAATCGGACGTGTCACATAATAATGATTTACCTCATTTTTTTCCTCCTATCTCGAGTTTTCTTTTGGTATATACATATATAGTATTTTCAATTTTGATACGCTATTGCCTGTTTTCTTTTGGTATATACAGATTTGGCTCAGTTTTTACATGTATGTAGATAACAGCCTGCAGCTATTCATTTAACTGCTCCCCTGTTTTTTCCATTACTGTGGTATGCATAAAATTTGTACTGTGAAATGCTTTCTTGAGGACTATATTTTCTTGTGCAATAGCATCAGTTGTTACAATTTTTTGTAGAAGTAAAAAGTGAGAGAAAAAAATTATCCCCGTAAGAAGCCCGTCGCTGGTAGCAAAAGAAATCTTCCATACAAAATTCCATCGGTACTAGGGTAATTTTTTCATGAAACTATTATCAGTCATTTTGAGAAATAAAATGTCTTGGCGTATAAAGCTTCCAATTTTTTATCAACTCGCAAACTGAAGAAGATTTGAACTCTTTAAAATATTCTAAAAATTTGAAATTCTACTGTATTTGAATCATCTCTATTAGTTACATTGCAATCCAAAGTTATTCCAGAACAAAACAACATTAAAAACACTCTAAAGACAGTAATAACAAGAGTATTTATTTCATAAACAAAAACTTGATAACTCTGAAATAAAATTTGAATACATGACTATTATCTGTACTTCCAAATACAAATTTAAACACATCTAATTCAAAATTTTCCTACGTTAATCAGTACTAGATCGTGCACAAGACAGTAAAATTTCAGACAGAGACAGCTTGTCTGGGTCTCGTGCATATTGTCTTCTACACCTCGGAGACGCTACTCGGGCCACAGCCGCTGCTACTGCTTGCAGCATCATGATCGATGTCCTTTCTTGCCACTTTCTTGATATTGAAAGCCAAATGGAATTGGGAATTTTGGCGATATCCCCACAGTTGAATCCAATCACCTTCCTCCAATTTGTTTGCTTCCACCAGTTTAGTCCAATCTTTTTTAAGCACAACCATTTTCAGGGTACCCCACCTCCTCATGTGCAACATATAGTATTTACCTTTCGGATCAATTGTAAGAATCTTGACACTGCCTTGGTTAACTTCTACTAATTGTCGCTCCATTTGTGTCAAGAATTCCATCACTTTTTCTCTGTTATGAGAAAGAAAAATCCGATTCTGATCAGGCTTTGTATCGGAACTTGTGAGCCTTTTTTGGTACAAGAAAACTGGCACCGTCCCTCCATTCAATCCTATTTCTCGCAAGATTTCGGGAAGAAGTGGTTCTGGACGAGGCTCCGACTCATTCTGTACTTGGCTACGAATACTCGTAATTTTGCCGTTGCCCTTCCGCTTTCTATTTTTATGAAGAGTTACGGCAGATTGGGGCATTGTTTGGCCTGAATAAGGAACAATAGCTAGAATTGGTTCAGGGTTTATAGCATGAAAGGTTCTTTTAAGATATGGATTTGAGTAAAGCTTTTGGTGGTGGGTTTGAGGCTGCACTGATGGTAGTGGTGGTTGATCATGAAGAAGAAGATCATCAAAGAGGCTAAGTGAAACTACCTTCTTCTTCTTCATTGGAAACACATTAGGAATAGGAAGAGGAAGATCAAGATCTTCATCATCGAACAGACTAAACGAAACACTCTTCTTCTTCTTCTTCATCGTAGACATCACTGAGTTTTATATCTATCTAAGAATCTCTCTCTCTTTCACTATCTTGTTTGCAGTAAATTTTTTTCTGTGTAGACTGATTGGGTTAAGTTCACTCTTATATAAATGTGTATGGTAATCAAATTCCAATTTGGAAGAGGAACTCACAAAAACCCTGAAACTCGTTATGGAAATATTTGTTGATCAAAATAAGGAAATATTTTTCATGTTACCATATATGTTCTCTCTCTAACGGTAAAATTGGAAGCAATTTTGAAATTACCTCCTATGCCACCAAGTCTCGCCCAATTTTAATATCCAGTGAATTTGTAAAATTAAAAAATTTCATTGGATAGAACTTATTGATAAACTAGCTAGTGATCCTAGAAATGGATTTTTTAATTGATTTTAATAAAATTTAATGAAATGTATGATTAAAAAGTTGAGGAAAAATTATGAATTTTATTAAATTTGTGATCGGAAAAGAGTTTGGAAAAAAATAAGAGCCAAACGGAGACGTAACATTGTTTGAGCTTGTGAGAATTGTACGTATCTACGATAATGGAGAAACATTTTGTTAATAATTTTATTTCACTTTTGTCAATAATAATCTTTTGATGGGATCACCATGATAAAGTATATTTAATACAAAAAACATAATGATTGCACAAATATGAAATATTGGAAATGTAGCTGATTGAATAAAATGACATTGATCTAATAATCAAGACATAAAATTATTTACCCTCAACTCTTCGGTCGAAATATATATAGCCAACAACAGGGGCGGACCCAGGAAGGAAGTTCAGTGAAAGCGATACCAAAAAACCTTGGAAAAAAATCTAAAAACCTAAAAAAACCTGGACAAAAAAAAAAAAACTAAAAAAAAATCTGAAAAACTGAAGAAAAATCAGGAAATCTGAAAATTAAGTGGCGGTGACGGCCCCCACTGGGCCTCATGTAGGTCCGCCCCTAGCCAACAACATATAATACCCTTCTTCTCGTAATACTGTAGAGTGCTATCTAGCCATCCTACCAAATATGCCATAAAGGATACAAGAAAATTCCGTCTTCATTTCCTTTGTCTACTCAAACTCCTTTCCTCCAACGAGCTTTCAAAGAGTGCCGACAGCACACACCACCGGATTGAAATAGTTTATAGAAGGATATTTCTGTTCAAATGATTCCAGGCCTTCAATATAAGTAATCATCTTTGGTTAAATTTAGAAGTTCCTTCTGCTATCTGGCCTCAGCTCCTGGTTGTCACTTTTGTCGGCGTCCGAGTTCTCCCGTTGAGATTCCATATCCGTGCTACGTGCTCGAGTTCTTCTGTGCCTTCGATCCTAGAGAATTTAATTTAAAATCACCCAAAATTCATTCATTTGTTTGTGGCTATTATGAGAAAGTTTTGGTACGAAATATTTGTAGTGGAGCGAAATGGGGTATCTTATGAGCAAAAAGAGGTGAAATGTTAAACTGTACAAGGAAACAAAATGTCTTAAATGTAGTGACACCAAAACACAAAGGCAGATATGCACACACGAATAAACAGAAATGTATTGCAAGAGATGGCAATTTTTCCGCCCCGAACCCATCCCGTGAAGAATAAAAATAAAAATAAAAAAATTGTTTTGAACATTTTTTGTTTCGAGTGCTTGCTTTGGATATTAATGTAGTTAATTTGAGCATTATATGCTTTGGATTTTAAAATTTTGAATTTGTATTTTAACTAGAANAACTATCCATGCCATTGGACTATCCATTTGAGCAACTACATAATTATGCCTCTTAATAACTCTTGTCTTGTAAAACTCCAAAATTTTACAAAGTATGATAAGTAGCATATATAGATAGCAAATTAAGAAATTTTTGAGTCTATTAGTATATCTTTAAAAAGTTTAGGACCACGTGTAAATTAACAAAATAATCCTGTTAATATTGTTGGACTGCAAATGATAATATAAAGAGATTATCACTTGCGAAAAGTTGAGCATCGGTAATTTAGCGAATTTTAGAAAGTTTGAGGACTAAAGTGAAAATTATGGAAAAGTTTAAGAACCATAATTTTAAGTCTTTAGAATATTGCAGTGATATCTTGTACTAGTAATAGTAGGTTTATGAGTTTAAACCCGAGGTTGGATCCTAAACGCAAAAATTGTGAAGTTTTAGGGACTAGATTGCAAATGGTGAGAAATAAATTTTACATAACTTTAATATTATTATTTTACATTTTCGCAAATTAATAAATAAAATAGTCATGTCTGATTGTATGTCACTATATATCTAATGCATAGTGTGATTAGGACATAAATTTCTAATATGTACAATTATGTCAACTTACTACCTCGTTAATGCTGACAATTGAAAGTCAATTAAGCTTTCAAATGGTGAAACTGCTACAGCAATCCAGCTAAAAGTAAAGGATAGATGAACTCACATTTGCTATTTGCAAGATATGAACAACTTTCGGTAGATACACATTTTGACTTTTACATACGTTTGATTCTCAGTCCTCAGTTCCCGATAACACCTTTGCTCGAGAAGAGTTGTAATCTGACCATTGAGTTATGAGCTATCATTAAAGTTATTCTACAGACAGCTCAATTGGCAGAAAACTTACAGAAGGAGCAAAAAAAAAAAAGACATTTATGTAGCAAACAAAAATCGTTTTCAGTAAATAAAGAAAACTGGCAACAACGTTCAGAGAGGAAATATTAAGGGCAAAATTCGTGCAATGAACAGATAATATGGCGGATCACTAGGCCATAGAGATTATAAGTTGGGTATTACTTTACCCTTTTGATCCAATAATTGCTTGTCTCACATATTCGAACAAGCTCGTATCTTAACTTAGTAAGTCTTTGTACTTGGATTTTTTCTACCACTTAGTTCCAAGAAAACATTAAGAACAGAGGACGAATATTCTGAATATACCAATTGTTCACCAAATTCTGTTGCCGCTGTATAAAATAGGAAAGAAAATGGCAGACACAACAGATTGTGTACATAAAAATAATACTGCACAATGTTGTAAAGATTGTTGGAAAATAAAATGCTCGGGGATATAAGCAGGGCCCTGTAATCAAATTCAGAAAGGATAACAATTATATGACAAAACATTATACATTTAAGACCATGTATTACCTTAATGAGATGGCACACATGTTTGATCCCTATTTTTTAGAACTCATTTTTTCTCAAAATTATTTTCAACCACACATTTAAATCATTTTTATCAAAATATATTAAAAATCTGATTTTAATCCAAACTAAAGAGGGGCCAATTGCAATCGAGTGTAAACTACAATCTTTTAAAAAAAAATTATATACGTTGTAATCGGATTAACAAGTTACAATTATTACAATTTATTAAGCTCCTATTTTGTGGAGTTTAAAATTAGTTTTTTAGTATATTTTAATAAAAGTTGTTGAAATGTATGGCTGAAAAGTTACGAGTCCCATAAAATGTGTGATTAAAATTAATTGTTGACTTTGATTTAGATTAAAAATTGAAATGAATATTTGAGTGATGGAGATGTTTGGCTATTTCTGATGGAGACTCCAAACCTGATGAGAATTGGATTCTTAAATCAACTTATGTTTTTCATGTCTCACAATCGGGATTTGTTTTCAACATATGAAACAATTTCAAGGTGTAGTGATCATGAGAAATAGCACACTAGCTGGTATTCGTAGAGTTAGACTTAAACTGTTAAATGAGAAATTTAGAACACTTGATCATATTCGACATGTTCCAAATTTGAAGAAAAATTTCGTCTCGTTAACTACTCTTGATTCAAAATGGTACGAATTCATTAGTGAAAGTGGAGCTTTGAAGGTTTTCATAGGTGTCCAAGTTGTATTAGATAGGCGAAACAGATTATAATTATATTTCTTGCAAGGTTGTGCATAATTCGTGAAGAATAATCAGCAAAGGTTTAGTATCATGGTGAATATTCAGTTTGGTATAGAACCATTGGGATTTGGTTTGGGGTCTGTGTTGAAGAATACAACTTAGTCGAGTTTAGAAGATATGGGTGATGCTGCTTTGCTACCATCACCTGCGGTGCCATTGTATTTAATTTCTAGGGAATGACCAATTGGAGAAAGGTATGGAAAAACTGATTTTGTTGCACATGCTTAAAGTGTATTAGAAGGTGTTCAGTCTAGCAATGAGATTTCTACAAAATCATTTAGTGTTTATTTAATTTCAGGGTATGTTTCGGCCTTATTTAGTAACTTTTAACTCATTTGTGATTTTTGATTGAACCCAAGGTAATTTTGTGGAGCAGTGCTTTGATTTATTTATCCTAATTGGATATTGTGGAATGGGTGGAAAATTTTTGGTTCGTTGGAAAAGTTAGTTTAATTATTGTTGAAGAGTTCAATTCATTTCTTGTAGTCAAGTTTTTCTTCAGGTGGAGAAATTTTGAAACTTCGTTCGTGGAATTTGTGTCAAGGTAAAGATTGTTGGGTTTGTGATCCAAATTTATCTAGGGTTTGCGTGGTTTGATGTATTTGGCCTTGAAAACGTTTAAACTGGGTTCATTGAGGAAAAAGAGATTGACGGTGCTAGCCTACCGCTAGCTGAACGCTCGAGTGACGAAACGAAATTTTCAACAAAGAACCTGCCACCTGCCTACCGCTCGACTGGTACTTAAGCGCCACTGTCGTCTGAATTTTTCTTGTTCCGTTTATTTCAAGCGTTTTTTGGACCTAATTTCCATTTTTAAAGTTGTTATTATGGTTTGATATGTACTCTTATAAATAATAGACTTTTCTTTACAAGTTAAGTCATTACTAAAAGTTAGAATTATTGTGAGGAACATAATTGTTGTATCTCTCTCCATTATAGTTGAATAAAATCTTTGATTACTCTGCCAAATTAAATTCTTGTTTTTTGTATTCTTTTTGTTGTGATCAATAGTTCATATCGTGTCATATACCTCGTCTCATCCCCAACAAGTGATATAAGAAAATACATAATCCTTGTTCGGTTTCTAACACTATCAAAGGCACCAACAAAATGTCAACATGGAGAATGGAGATTGTGTGTTGATGAGACCATCAGGCTTGAACAATATTGAAGTATGGATGCGACGGTACTACCACCCCGAGGAGTCCATTGGGTGTGTCAGCCAGTTCCATAGTGCATGCCTCTTCTTGTCAGACCATTATGATATACAAAGTTCTCACACCATTTAGGGCAAGTTTTATCGTCACACTTTAAGAAGTGCTCCAAGCTCGAGAACGTGGGGTCTGAGGATAATTACTTTTGTAGATTTGTGTACAAGGCTACTACTGGAGGGTCCACTCCCTACTGGTTTGCTGTGTATTACAAGTGTGAGATGCCTTATAAATCAAATGATCTCATGTTGCAATGTGAAGGGTTCAAGGGCTAGTTTCATCCTTCTTGCATGGATATGAACATTGAAGAACTGGAAAAGTTCGAGCATTTCTTGTGTTCTGAGAGTACATCTGAAGATGATGCCAAAACGTATTTCAACTCATTCCCTGTATCACCAACCATTGAGGCTAAATTGGAGTTAAAGTGTCAAGAGATGACAGATAGATCTTAATGCATTATATAGGTAGATACAGGATTGGCCACATGATTTTTCTATATATTTCCCATAAATTTTATCCAGGACCACATTTTATTATCGCACAACCATCAAACGATTGCCGCAGGATTATGCACAATTAAGGTATGATCTCTATGTTGTACATGACATCACAACTTAGCCTAAATTCATATATCCAAACCTCGTATAATTATTTTCAAGTTATCATAAATCGTATTTATATAGGTTTTACAACATATACATTATCTTAATAACCATTCACTAATGGGTAGATATAACTGTTAAACAATCCAAAGAGAAA
>CAIGRT010065916.1:0-10658 GCA_903798405.1 Fraxinus platypoda | reverse complement strand
AAAAAAAAAAAAAAAAAGGAGTTCTGAAATGGTGGTAGACAAAAAAGTGCTTAATTTTCGATTTTTTTCCGTTCTTCGTTAAAGTTCGATTTCACTCGTACAAGTATTAATGGTTTTATATGACTTAAAAGATAAAATTTGGATTAATAGTAGAAAACTCTATAGAAACGTTTTTATGTGCGATATATTTCCCTACCTATGAGAAATCGCAGAAAATCACCTATTTGAAACATTTTGTTTGAAAAANTGAAAAAGTTTTCTTATAATAATTACTATTATTTAATTATGTCCAGCATACTACATCAAACATATATGCTAAATGCATTTTTATATACACAAAGAATTAATAGCAGAAAATCCCTCGAAATTCGTTTTCATTTGCCATATACTTCTATCTATGAAAATCGCAGAAAATCCCCTTATTTAAAACCTTTTGTGCGAAAAACCCCCGTCGTCAAGTTCCGTCAAATTTTTCGTTAAAAACATTTAAAAAAATGTCAAAATTAAAAAGAAATAATAGCAGTGAAGTACCTAATGTTTTAATTTTTTTGCAAGTTATATCCAAAATATTTTATATCTGCTACTCACAATTCTAAATTTTTAAAACTTTATTTTCTTCCCCACTCTACCCTCACCTCATCTTCTTTCCCTCGTACTCATCATACTCAAAAAAAATTACAGAATTGAACAAAATTGCAGATATAATTTTGACAAAATCCTTAAAAAAACACAGTGAATACCTAAAAAAACCACAGTCAAACATCTCCATCTGAATTTTATTGAATCTGTCATTGAATTGCCGTTCACTGCCATTTCTTCTCTCTGCACAGTTAAAGCAGGACTCAGATAGTGACGAGGAGAAAAATGACTAAATTATTAATTTTAAGAATGGCCAAACATGCTGTAACTCTATTGTATAGATTGAAGAAAAGGATTAACGGGCACTAAATCTGAATCCTTCAAAGCCCCTTTCCTATAATTGCCATAATTCAGTCTCTTTAAAGAGAGGAAAAAATTGAGATTCTAGGTATTCACTGGGTATATCTAAAAGATGAATGAAACTATGAAATGACCCCTCATTTTATAGAGATGAACATGTTCGACTGTATTTTTTTTAGATATTCACTGTGCTTTTTTAAGGATTTTGTCAAAATCATATCTGCAATTTTGTCCAATTCTATAATTTATTTTGAGTATGACGAAGTGTGATGGGAAGAAGATAAAGTTTTAAAGGTTTTGGATTGTGGGTAGCGTATATAAATTTTTTTGAATATAATTTGTGAAAAAACAAATAAATAAATAGTTTAGGTGCAATTATTTCTTTTTTATTTCGGCATTTCTACTATTTTTAAGGGTTAATTTAACAGATCTTGAAGGTAGGGGGTTTTCAAACAAAATGTTTCAAATATGGGGGTTTCCTACGATTTTCAATAGATAATGGATATATCGAACATGGAAACACCTCTAAGGGGATTTTCTGCTCTTAATCCATAAAATATCTTAAACTCGTAACAATATTTTCTACCATATACTCCATACGTCCCATAAAAAATAGACTTGCTTATGGGTTACTTTTTTTGTTGAAAGTACAATTGATTTTTTTTTTAATATGTCCTATTTAATGTGCATTATTATATAAAAAAGATATGAATTATTTCTATCTAAATCATTATTTAATGTAAGGAATATTAAGAAAAATGTAAGAAAAAATTATGCTTCCAACTATATTAACTATAGTTTCTTAATTTGTTTTAAAATGAAAATAAGCTTATCTTTATGGGATTGATGAAATATATAACTGCATAGAGAAGCCTACAAGTTCCCATATATTTTATAAAATTCACCAACTTATAACCTTATAAAGTTTTGTCACACATAGGTATAATGTATTCTCAAGTACTAAGATGATCATCATATCCTCACAATCATGTATATCTATAATATATTATGATCATATGTTTGAACCCCATTTTGTTGTAAGAATGTATTTTGGAATAGTGGATTGATGGAGAATGTGATTAAAAAATAAGGAAAAATTTTGAGTTTACGTGTAATATTATTTTATTGAAAAATGTGTGGTTGAAAAGAAGAGAGATTAAAATGTATTTTGAAAATAATGAGGGTCAAACAAGAGCTATATATCACATCAAGTAAGAATTATTTTTCGGACAATTCTATATATCCTTAATATAATTCGATTATTTCAATAATACGTTACTTTTTGATTTTCAATATGTATCTAATTATTTCAATAACACCATACTTTTCGTTTTTCAATATATATTTAATTTATTTAACCATAGTTGACAGATTCATTACATTTTCGTTTTTAAATATGTATTTGATTTATATAAATATTTGAACAATATTGTCATGAATTATTTAGTTATGATTAATGTACATTTGACAAATTTATTCCACTTGATTGGAATAAAAGATGAATATTTTTAATGTTTTCTTCCAATTGATTTATTTAATGAATATTAAGAGACAAAGAAGGTAAATGAGGGGACATAATGCATATCTATAATAAATAATTCCAATTGATATATTCAATGAATATTAAGCGAATATGAAGAAATGATGATATTCGTTCAGATTAAAATGGTAAATGGAGAGACTATTTTAATTGACTTCCTTAACTATTTAAGTTGTTTTCATAAACTAGTTTTTATTTCATTTGAATCAAAAGTTTATTCCACACAAAACAATTTGTATTAATTATTTTTTTATATTCTCACATCTTATAATATTATTTTTATAACAACTATAAAACATTTCAACATAACGTGCAACGTACGTTCAACTATAGCTAGTGTACATAAAAATGGAGTTCAAAATAAAATGCATCTCTAATCTTATTTATATAGTGATTATATGTAACTCATAGTTTAATACCATACAACTAATATAATAATTAACTGTGTGCTTGTCGAAAAAATCTAACAATGACAGGAAACGACTCAAAGACAAAAGTCCACGCATGATATAAATGACCATACACGGATTTGGGGGATTATTGTTGCATCCAAATTGACATAAGCCAAGTTGTGCCCAAATTGGCATAAGCCCAATTGGCCAAAGTTCAATGACCCAAAAGTAAAGAAATGCAGAGGCGCTTCGGCCGAAGCCTAGAAACTCCGAGGCGCCATTGCCCGATGCCCAATGTATCTCTGAGGCCCGGCATTACCGAAACACCTCAATGCCGAGGCTCAAGAGAAAGCAAAAGCACTAAACAATTTGATAAAGTTCCGACACTAGAGCACAACTTGTTCAACTGAAACTCCGAAGCCTATACCTCAAATCGAGGCTCAATAAAGTAGAATCTGAAGCTCAACTATGACAAATGATGACCTACGATTGAAGATCTTAAAGTGTATAAGATCATGTTGGAATGATTGATTGGACAGCTGCAATGAGTAGAAATGGTTAATCACGTTGACACAGGGCATGGGTGACCGCCTTCTTCAAAAGCATTTAATGTGCCACAAGCTAAAACGGTAAAAATGATGCCTATGAGGTGATGTTTCGATCGAGAAGATGATGCCACGTGTTTCCTCATCCAATAGTTATTATTGTACATGTAATATAATAAATAAACTATCTTAGTGTCATAACAGAGGTTGAAAAAATGGGAGATCGATAAAACAAACATACCCTCTCTCTTTGATGTTGGAATTTTGAAGAAGAACATTGTGCAATTTTTAGTGTTTATTTTGTTTCTTTGTTAATCGTTCATTATCGTATTTTGTTGTTCTTTTATTTTACCGGGTCCCGAAAGATTTGTCTCGTGTCAAAAGCTTCTCCTAGGTTCAAACTAAACATTTTCGAATAGTAATATGTTAACACGTGTCGGAATTAGCTTGCAAAGATGCGAGTGGGCCCATGTTTGCGCATTTTTTGTGGTCAACAAATTGCAAATATATTATAAGTTACAACGAATATTATATTTTGTATTCAATTTTTGTAATTCAAAACTAAAAAAAAAATCTCATTAGTTTGAAGGTTTTACCCGCTGTGACTTCGGCCTTAAATTTGCCCCTGATACTATATTTATAATTAATACTGTAGAACAGTAGTCAATGTCTCCACTTTGATATAATTTTTTTTTTCCATTTTATTATTTAATAATTACATTAAATTTTGATAAATAACTATTTAACTTAACAATTGAAAACTACTTCTCAATAAACGAAAATCGTCCATTTTACAGTTAGACACATGCATGTGAAACACAGCTTTAATTAGAGTTCAATATAAATAATTTGAATAAAAAATGAACACAACAGAAAAAATTAAATTATACAGAGAAAATTGGTTTTGTGGAGAAAGAGTAGGGCACTAGGGCTGAGGCTTTATGCTGACAATGTCAACCAAGATTCGGAAAGTAAAAAAGTATATCTGTCTGTGACTGTAACTAAGATATGGATCCAACCAAGATTTTCTTTATTTTTGAGAAGCCAAAAGTATGAATGGTGGTCCATTTTCAGTAGTAATCAATGCATCTCTTATCTTCACCTTTGCATTTTCAAGAAATAAGGTTAAATATTAACATTTTGATAAATTTATAACTTTTATTAATTATTAAGACGATGAGTGATTGAATAGTGAATAAGATAATATTTTAATAAGTTTATTGACAACTCGAAAAATATTTAAAGTTTAATGACAACTTAAAAAACATTTGAAAAAATTCAATGACAACTAGAAAGATATTTGGAAGTCCAATGATAATAAGAAGCATATATAAAAGTTTAGCGATAATTTAGATATTTAAACCTCACCACACGGCATGACGTGTGGAAAGATATATAAAATGTGATAGAAATGTTATGTTAAAAATTATAATTTTCATTTTGTCATTTGGTGTGGCTTAAATTATTGATAAAATTTTTAAGTCAAAGTCAATAATTAATTTAAATTATATATTTTAGAGGACCTGCAACTTTTATTAACTTTTCAACCGCACATTTCATCAAAATTTATCAAAATACTCTACAAATCTCATTTTTAACTACATCAAATAGGGGCTATCTATAAATTCAATATTTAACTTAGAAAAAACTTTTTATATTAATTAATTTATAAAAACACCACAATCAATATAATTCGTCAAGTGATTGTTGGAACATGAAATTGGAATTCAAAGTTTGGAAGTGAAGACGCGTGTTCTTCAAGTGGTCGCTAGAAAAGAGTGTTGGGCTTATTAATTTGTCATGTGTGTCTACATATGTAATTAATTGTGTATAATGCTATCTTAAAGTTGAGTCCAGTTAAAGTGATATAATAAAGAATTAAACTGTTGGGCTTATAGCATCTAAATAAAATGTGGGTCGAATTATGTGTAAAGATTGGACCCATTAGGGTTTGTATTTGACGATGAGCCAAATACATATGGAAACTATAAATAGGGTTATGATCTCTAATTCATATGTAACTTCTCATTCTTTGTGTCATCCCATCAACACAAAAATACAAGAGAAAACATATTGAAGAAGAAGATTCAAAACCCATAATCAAGAACAAGGATTGAAAAATCAAGAATTAAGAAGAATGATTGGAGTAATTAAATTGAAGAACAAGATAATCAAGATTATAGAGCAAGAAGCAAAAAATTAAGATCAAGAACTCAAGAACCAAAAGAGCCAATAATCAAGATTCAAGATTCGAAATCAAGATTCAGTATTAAAGAATTATTCTCAAAGAATTAATGTATGTTCCGCATTATTAATTTTCTTTGTGAATTGACATGGAGGATCTTGACAATTAAACTAATTAGCTTTTCTAAATTTATAAAGTTTAAAGTTTCAAAAGTATCAACAAAGAGACTTAAAATAGTGGTGGACACAATAAAATTAATAATATTAGGTTTAGATATGTGTTAATTTTTATAAGAATTAAAGCCCCTCTTAAGTTAATTTTTGTATCAAAATTTTCTGAATTTTGTTAAAAATAAAAAATAGAAAACTTTTGTTCAGTATTCGAAATTAGAAAATTTTCGAAGAGTTTCGATTTTCAAAATGTGTCTAAAATTAAAATGTTAGCATTTTAGAAATTTCAATTTAGGCAACATTGTCCAATCCCATTGATAGAAATCAACTAGGCGATAGTCAATAATGATGATCATCATACGTAACCATTAGTCGCGACGTGAAATATACGCGATATGACATAAATGATGATCATCACACGCAATCGTTAGTTGCAACGTGAAATTTATACAACTTTAGTGAAATAAATGACAGGCTTTATTTATTGACTATCAATTCATCGATTTTCATCAGTCTAGTCAACGGAATGGGACAGAGTTTCCCGATTGAAATCAAATTAAAATGTAGTTACCCAATTAAACAAAAATGAAGCTCGATTTCTTGATTGATAGTAGAGTAAAACATAATTGGAGCGAAGGGATGCCCCATTTGGTGCATTGAATTAGATTGTGTCAAAAATTTAGTATTGTTGTAAATTAATTATTATATATGAATGACTATTGTACCCGTATAGTTCTAAGCCTTACCTATAAATATAGGGGCATTGATTTTTAATAAAACACACATGAGTCCATCTTTCTTCTCTTCTCTTCTCTTCTCTCTAATTTATAACACGTTATGAGCATAAAATTCTAACGAATCCAGTTAAGGAAGAAACTATTCTTTTCAAAGGAAAATACTTCACATGAATCCAAGATAACTATTTAGTTGATAGTATAACTATGCATATTATTTTTAAAGAAGAAAAATGTTTTTTGGACTTAACATTAGTATGAAAATAATGTTAATATAGTATGCAATGCATCAAATATCGTTGAAAGCCCCCCAAAAGCTAATATTATCTTATCACATAATACAAAATCATATGTTGATTATTCATTTTATTACAATAAATATAGAAATTTATTTGGTTTTAAAGATATCCATCACAATGGATACTACTGTGACACGATGCAATAAAATAATATTTAATATATTTGCATAATTAATTTTCCTTCTTGCCAAAAGCACATAAAAGAAAAATTATTGACATTCCCTAGCATGTATCATACATTCATAAAAATGATTAAATGAAACACTATCACGATCTTGAAACTAACCTAAAGGTTTTATGTTTTAGCATCATCGACTTCGAAACCTAGGATATAGTGTTACAATGAATAATTAACCACTTAAATGTACATATTTTAAAGAACTAGAAAATTCTTTTATCTAATAATTATCCATGTCCCGATTGTTTACAAGGAAAGTTATTCATCAGACATTTTACTATGAAGATTAATGTTGAATCTTCAATTTTCTTGAAAAGAATTTGTGGAGATGTGGGTTGATACACCCACCATTTGAACCATTTTGTTGTTTTATGGTTTTAATTGATGCTCCCACTACATTGTCTCATTTATGCTTGTTTCCTATTATGAATGCAGCTTTTGATAGACTATGTACTCAAATAATAAAATTACGAGTTCAAATTTCAGATTATTCAACTAAGAAAATTTATCTTGATAATGCTAGTGAATTTGGATCTCAAGCATTCGATGAATAATATATGCCAATTTGAATTATCATTAAACATTCAGCTGCTCATATCCATATACAAAATGGCTTAACTAAGTCATTTATCGAACATATATAATTCATTGATAGGCCATCATTGGTTCATATAAGGTCGACTACTTACCATTAATACTCACCTTTATATCTTGCATTTGATCAAGAATATAATATATTTCACTTATGATTTCGATTTTGCTGTCCAAATCTCAATTTCATCCCGAAAACGTACCAATATGGCCCAATGAAGACTTGAAATTTATGTTGATTTTGATTTACCATCCATTATTAGGTACATTGTACCTTTAACAGATGATTTATTTATTGCATATTTTGTAGATTATCATTTTGATGAAATGAAATTTTCTACTCTGGGAGGGCAAAACAACATCCTGAAGAAGATAGTAAATTTTATTGGAATGAAATAACTTTATCTTACTTTGATCCTTAACAATTAATATGAATAAGAGGTTGAAAAAAATATTCACTTGCAAAGTGTTTCAAATCAATTACCTAATGTATTTGTTGATGGAAGGAAAGGGACAAAATCTTATTTACTAGCAATAAAGATGTCTATGTAGGACAGTTTACTGCAGTAAATAGCTCAAATGCGCCATAAATGTGATCAACTAACTGGTTCCCAAAACTCTTTACCATGAAAAGAAAAATAAAAGAGAAAATCCAACCAAACACTTTAGCCCCTATTTGTCTCCTTTTTTCTAGAACTCCATTTTTTTTTTTTTTTTTGCTCAAATTCATTTTCAACCACACATTCATACAATAAAATATTTTACATGTAAACCTAATTTTTTTTTTATATTTTTTTGGTGTGCAATTGGGCTATATTTGTCTTTCATTCTTTTAAATTTTTTTTTTCTACATATTCATTTTCAACCGTATATTCATACAATAAAATATTTTACATGTAAACCTAATTTTTTTTTTATATTTTTTAACCACACATTTGCCAAAAAATCACTATTCAAAAAATTATTTTTCCTAAAAAAACTCTTTAAAAAAGGAGACAAACAGAGGATTATATGAAACAATGGTAGAAAAGATTGAATAATTAAATAAAGATAATGTGATTCTCACTAACCACAAACGTCCGGAAAAAAATGAAATTTCAATAAATTATTTGTTATCTCATAATTTATGGGAACGAAATAATGTTGTCATGGACGATATCTTCGTTTTTAACATAGCTCTTAATATTATACAAAATGAGAATCTT
Organism: Fraxinus platypoda; assembly: GCA_903798405.1. Classification (NCBI taxonomy): domain Eukaryota; kingdom Viridiplantae; phylum Streptophyta; class Magnoliopsida; order Lamiales; family Oleaceae; genus Fraxinus; species Fraxinus platypoda. The sequence continues at coordinate 1,880 of CAIGRT010065916.1, read as the reverse complement.
GAATTATAGTCTGTTAAAAAATGTTAAAATAGAAATGGTTGGCCAAAATGAAAAGAAGCTATATAGGCAGGGTTGAAATATTTGGAGAAACATGAAGTGTCTGGACATATAGTTCGAACCCTTAAACATGTAATCTCTATAGGATACGAGTTGGTCTTTGTAAGGGAAAGAAATAAAAATACTGAAATTACAAAATACAAAGTCCGACTTATAAACGGAAGTTTTTCACAAAGACTTGGAATCGATTATGAGGATATGTATTCTCGTTAGCGATGGCAAAAAAGCTCGCCGGCTCGGGCGGCTCAGGCTTGGCCCAGAAAAAGCCCAAGCCGGGCCCGGCTCGGGCTCGGTGGAATCGAGCCTAGGCTCGGGCCGAGCCGGGCCGGCCCTTGTCCACACGGGCCGGCCTGTAATTAATAAAAAAAATTAATAAAAAAAAAATTAAAAGCTACCTAAGAAAGAAAAATAATAATAAATAAATAAAAAAGCGAGCCGGCTCGGCCCGCTAAGGCTCGGGCCGAACCTTATTTTTTTTGGCCAGGCTCGGCTCGGCTAGGCTCGGGCCCGAAAAAAGCTCGGTCAAAAAAGTTCAAGCCGAGCCCGAGCTTTTTTTTTTCGGCTCGGGCTCGGCCGGCTGGCTCGTTGACATAGCTAATTCTCGTGTAATGGATATCGTACCATTTAATTTTTTAAATTAGTTTGACTGTGACAAAAAGGTTTGCCATGAGTTTTGTGGATATAGTAACTGTATATACGTATGATTCACTCTATAGTGACATATATATGAAGATTCTTGAAAGACTTAAAGTACTCGAAGAAAATGATACATACCGTAAAAAATCCAGCTATATGATTGCCTTAGTGAATACCTTTTGAAAAATGATTATGAAAATGATGATGTTTGCCAATATATTTTCATATGGAAAAATAATATTGGATTTGTAGATTATTTGAAAACATGAATTTGAAATGAAAGATTTGGAAAAAACCAAATTTGGTCTTTGATCACATATTGAACATTTTCATATTGTTAATCAATTTTCATATGTCGAAAAATTATTAAAATATTTTTATATGGATAAAATACATCAATTGACAACGTCCATGTTCGTCTGATCTATTGATTGAAAAAAAAAAAGATCATTTTCGCATACATGGAAATGCGAAAAATATTCTTGGTCTTGAAGTAACATTCCTAAATGCAATTAGAACACTAACCTATCTTACATATTGCAGTATACCAAACATGGATTTTTTAATAAATTTCCATGCAAGATATAACTTTGCACTCACTCAAAAACATGGAAATGGTGTTAAGCAGAATCTTTGTTAAGTGAGAAGTACTATTGACGTATGATTAATAGAACATGAATTGTTCTTAACAAATCGGAAAAAAAAAGTAATAATATTATCTAACTAAAGAACTAAAAAATAAAAATAAATAAATAAAGATACCATTATGGATTAAGTCCCCATCTCTCTATGTCAGAGCAATGAAACAAATGAAAAAACTAGGAAAAATAAGTAGATTTATCGTAGTTCATACTCAATTCATAACGTTTAAATTGTTGTTATTTGTATAGTTCATACTCGATTTATTTGTATGATTCAATAATTTTATTAATTATATATTATTATCCATACGTTCAAATTCAACGGAAACACCTATTGTTTTCTAATAGACACTGAAGAATATTTATTAGTACTGAAATAACGAGGTTCGACCCAAATTACACCTAGAGGGGGGTGAATAAGTGATTATGCGGAATTAAAACTTAATAATTAATTAGCAACAAGTCAATATTAATTATCTCTAGATGGTTAATCAATCAGTCCAATTTTTCCTATGTTGAAATATCGCAGTTATATGAAAGCAATAA
>CAIGRT010065909.1:0-17147 GCA_903798405.1 Fraxinus platypoda | reverse complement strand
TGTGGTTGGACTTAGTCACTTACTTGCACCATCATGGTCACGAGAAAAAGCTTCCTTGGTACCGTGGCAAGGTTTAGCAATCTTAACTCTAGTATTCATTCATTACACGTTTGGTTGGTAGGTTGGGTGGTACAAGATTGTATAGTATTAATAATCAAGGAAGAAAGAGAATTTTACATCTCATTAAATTGTCTAGTACTACGAACCAAACATTTACCCGTGTGTTTAGTGCATTGGAGTGGCCAAGACAAAAGATGGAATATGTGTAAAATCTTCGTCTTTCATCTTGTTAAGCCATATTCAATCCAACGTACAAGACATGCTTTCGAGATTTGTGCGAGTGCCAAGAGATTCTTGATCTATCTGAATAAGGACATTTTCATTATTTTTTCCTCTCTTAACATTGAACAGGAATGGAGTTACTTAAGGGGTGGCCTAACCACCGTGGATCGTGATTATGGATGGTTTAACAAAATCCACCATGATATTGGCACTCATGTTATACACCATCTCTTTCCTCAGATCCCACATTATCACTTAGAAGAGGCGGTAATACCTCAATTATTCAAACTACATATACATGTTTGTTAAGTTAGATTGTGGATAGTGTTAAAGATGAACTACACTTTTCAGTCTTGTTCACTTTTCCGTGCTCGCATTTATGTCTGTAATATCAATTTGATAATAGTGATTGTCAGAGTTGGTAATACCACGATTACACAGACTATGGTCATGTTTGTCAAGATAGATCTCACAACACCATCAGTGTTAGTAACATTTTTGGAGAAATAGTATTGGGTCCCACAAAATATGTCACTAATAAATAAGAAGTAATTGTGAATGTGTGTTGAAATTTATCTTCGACATGACAGAATTTTTGAGTAACTTTTAATTTTACGGGGCAATATTAAAGAGGAAAAAGAAGCTTAATTATTGTATATAAGGATATCGAGTCTTGTCCACTAGATAACATACTCTTGTATATTTGTCGTTGTATTCAATCTGATAACAGTTTGTTTACTTGCAGACAAATGCAGCCAAACCAGTCATGGGGATGTATTACAGAGAGCCCACAAAATCAGGACCAGTTCCTTATCATTTGTTACAAAATTTGGTAAGAAGCATTAAAGAAGACCACTTTGTTAGTGATAATGGGGATATAGTGTATTATCAGAAGGATACACAACTCTCTTAGGATTTTCTTCTACCAAGATGAGTGACTACAGACTCCTCCACAGGCTCTTAAGAATAGTCTGAAATACAGTGTTTTTTAACGTAATTTCTTGTCTGGGCAGCCCCTCATGAATAGGTGGTGTCTGTTAAATGTTCTGTTATTTCTTTTGTAACCAGATCTTGAAATAATATAAATAACCGGTAACTGTTTTTCATGTCTCATGGAAATCCCATATTAGGAAACGAATTAAGCTCCTTGTACTAGGAAAATATACAGTTATTTTTACAATGTACATGTGACAACATTGCATTGCCTGGTTGAGTAGTGTTTTTTGTCCAACATCCAATTAAATCTTGACAGCTGGCAGTGGCAATCTGTCAAAACATTTATCAACCAACCCTGTGCATATAGCAAGATCGCTATGAAACAGCAGTGTTTTGGAAGCCGTACTATCCTGTATGGTTTTATAGGAAGAAATGAGAACCAATTTGGAAATGAATTTCTTATGGCTCGAAAACCGTATAAACTTTGTGATACTTGATAAGAATCGGCCAGGAAATCGATTTGGTTATAACTTGAAAAAATTGAGATGAAATCCCGCTAGCACGTCAACGAAGAGTAATGCTACGTAGCCCTACTGGAATTACAACTCCAGTTTAGATAACGTTAGATGATAGGATAAATTAAATGTAAAATTAATTGATTTATTTAATTTCAATTATCATTTAATGTCACACTAACGCTACCTAAATTGGAGTTAGATATTCGACGAATTGATCAGGTTGAACTTTTTAATCCTTGATGTTTCGAACTTTATTGAAACCATTTATTTTGTCGGGAAAGTGTTGTGATGTGGGCTCGTAGAATGCATCAAGATTCGGAATAAAGTGATAAACTATAAAGAATATGAGACAGTTTAAAACAAATCGTACCAAACAATCGGCAAGTTGAGGTGAATTGTGACCACTGATTATAATAAAGAAAGCTGCAAATCTGCAACAGTTTAATTTAAGAAAGCTGCAATTTTGTCCAGTTGTAGAAAAACTCTCTCTTCGTTAAATAATAATCACGAGATGTAACTATCGAGCAGAACCAATGCCTTTGTCCTGCTTTGGATGGTTGAGTAAACATGTTGGGCTTTACTTCAAAACTCTTTTTTCATATAATTATTTTTAACAATATATTTACGTAATAAAATATTTTTCATTTAAATTCAAAGTTTTTTCCTATTTTTTAATCACATCTTCTACAAAAATTCACCATTGGGACTAAATTGGGACTAACTGAAGTAACCATCCTCCCTATATATATAATCTTCAGTTAACAACTATTGGGAAGAATTTATGAACTTGAATAGAAAACGTAATTTAAATATTATAAAATAGAATATAAAGAGACTAGTTTATTTGTCCAGCTTGGGATGGTTGAGTTAAGCCCCGTGTCCTCTTAGGCATGCAAGTGTTTAGGAGAAACTTCATAGCAGCATTTTGCTACGTTAAATGCCTCACATAGGTAGTCATGCTTGCCACATATCTGGTAAGGTGTGAGACATCCCTTCTTGCTCTCCAATGATGTGACCCAGGGTGTTGGGCGTCTGTGCCCGTCGCTACTTCACTTTCAGAAGCTTCTCTTGCCTCTTTTTGCATATTAATCTCTTGTTCTTCACTTTCATTCATTTTTTAGGTAAAACTATTAATCTTCTCTTTAAAGAGGGAATCCTTTTCTTCGAAGGGTTAGCTTCCATTTATCCTATCTTCAAGATTCAGCTACTAACATATCTAAGCCCCACTCTCGTACAAACATATATTATCTACACACTTAAAATCGATGTTAGACTGTACCTATGACTACTGGTGCCTGGTGTTTCTTCACTTACTTGAAATTAAGTTCAAGTTTCGAAATTTCAATTACCTTTGAATGACGCTAAATGTAAGTATTTATAGATAGAAGTGGTTCCTCGAATACTTGACACACAACCTCATCCCAATGGCTCACTTGTCAAGGTCGATGCTTCAATCCATAGTAGTGTTTTAAACATGTGGCCATCTATTGAATTTTGGAATAAGGATTTTGTGCAGCCAAAATTACTGCAAGTTTCCCAGTATATTATTTCATCTAAACGAAGATATTAATCAACGTAGAGAATTCAAATTTATTTATACAAGAGACTGACCAATGAAAATAGGACACGTGGATAAACCAACTAACTAACTAAGGGAAGTAAAAACACGTGAATAGAAAGAAGAAAAGCTGAAACTGAAAACTAAATTCTACATCCCCCCTCAAGCTGGCAAACGATGAAGATCTTCTAGTCCCAGCTTGCTAGTAAGGAGATGAAACTGAGGAGGTGGTAGAGCCTTCGTGAAAACGTCTTCAATTTGGTGACAAGAGGGAATGAATTGAGGAAGAACAAAACCTTCTTTGAACTTATCCCTTACAATGTGACAATCAATTTCGAGATGCTTGGTACGGTCGTGAAACACCGGATTTGCTGTAATGTGAAGAGCAGATTTATTATCACACCACAATGGAATTGGGAGAGGTAGTTTGATAAAAAAATCAGCAAGAATAAAACTGATCCAGCGAAGCTCACAAACTGTGGCAGCTAGACTTCTGTATTCGGCTTCTGCTGTGGACCTGGACACGGTAGTTTGTTTCTTGGTCTTCCAAGAAATCAGAGTATTACCCAAGAAGACACAGAACCCTGTAAGTGACCTGCGAGAATCAACACAGGAAGCCCAATCCGCATCAGAATATGCTGCTAAAGAAAATTCGTGCTGAACAGGGAAAAACAACCCTTTCGAAGGACAGCCCTTCAAATATTTCAGTAGATGAATTGCTGTATCCCAATGAACTTTGCAAGGATTGTTGACAAACTGACTTAACTGCTGAATCCCATATGTAAGATCTGGCCTTGTCAAATTTAAGTACAAAAGTCTACCAATCAACCGTCTATATTTTCCTGGATCTAGAAAAAGGTCACCATCATTCTGGGATAACTTGGTACCTGGAGGGAAAGGAACTCTAGTAGGTTTCGCACCAGCAAGGCCTGCACATCGATGATATCCAAAATATACTTCCTTTGATTCACATATGTACCATTCTTGCCTCTAGCAATCTCGAGTCCCAGGAAAAATTTAGCAAATCCTAAATCCTTAATAGTAAATTCAGAATGCAAAAATAATGTCTGATTCATGTGTGCCTGTAATTAATATATCGTCTACATAGATCAAGAGAAAAACACCATGATCAGAAGATTGGTGGATAAAAAGGCAGTGATCATTCTGAGATTGATGAAAATCATAACCAGTAAGCTTGTTGCAAAGCTCAATGTTCCACTGTCTGGAAGCCTGTTTCAGACCATATAAACTTCTTTTTAACCTGCAAACTTGCCCTGCTAAAGCCCTATTGTATCCAGCTGGAGGTTCCATGTAAATCTCTTCATCAAGAAACCCATGTAAAAAAGCATTATTAATGTCCAGTTGATGAATGGGCCATGATTTTGCTGATGCAATGGCAAGCAGGATTCGCACAGTTACTAATTTTGCCACAGGTGAGAAACATTCAAAGAAATCCACTCCTTCCATTTGATCATACCCCTTTGCCACTAACCTTGCTTTGAATCTATCAATTGTCCCATCCGGTTTAAGCTTGAGTTTATATACCCATTTAGAACCAATGACTCTTTTTCCAGCAGGCAAGCAAGTTAACTCCCACGTATTATTTTCTTCCAACGCCTTCAACTCATTATCTATGGCTTGTTCCCAATTATGATTTTTACAGGCTTGATGATATGTATGTGGTTCTTGAACATTTGATACATTAGCCAAAAAAGATATATATGCATGATGCAAAGAAAGTGAAACAGAATATGGAAATGTGATGGGAGTATGGTGTGAACTGAATTTAGTGGGATCAAAACCTGCTTGGACATTAGCAATTGGATTCACTGAATTTTCAGTAACGTTAGTGATATAGTCATTCATCCAGACAGGCTTAACTCTCAATCTGCTGCTGTGTCTAGGTTCTTGAACATCAATTGAATCAGTATTGGGAGATTCAGAGAAAGGAACCTGAATGAGGGGCACAATAGGAGGATCAGAATTGGTGGAATCTGGTATATGATCATCTGAAATGAAATCTCTCCTATGATTTTGAATAGATTCTGAATCATTGAAGTCTGTGGTTGGAGTATTTGTTGGTAATATAGCAGGATCTTCTAAAATAGATTCTATAGGTAATGGAGTTTGAATAACTGGCTGGCTCTTAAGCTGAAAAGGAAAAATGTTCTCATAGAAGACTACATCCCTAGAAATATGAACTTGCTTGGTGGAAATGTCATAAACTCTGTAAGCCTTTTATCCTGGGTTGAACCCAATAAAAATACATTTATGAGCCCTCAATTCGAACTTATCCTTATGAGGTTTCGTATTTGTGACATAGCAGAGACAATCGAAGGTTTTTAAGGAATAAAGATCTGGTTTGATTCCATACAGGATTTCATAAAGAGTCTGCCATTTCAGTGTGGCACTAGGAATTCTATTTATGATATAGGTTGCCATAAGAATTGAATATGACCAAAAATGTTTAGGTAGATTGGCTTGAAATATGAGTGATCTGGCCATATCCAACAGATGTCTATGTTTTCTTTCAACCACTCCGTTTTGTTGTGGAGTGTAAACGCATGATTTTTGATGCAAAATACCAAGGTTTCGAAGTAAAGCTTGACACTCATGACTTGTGAATTCACTCCCATTGTCAGTCCTTACAGTTTTGACATCCTTTCTAAATTGATTTTTGATCATTTTAAAGAATGAGTCAAGAGTTTTAACTGTCTGAGATTTTTGGATTAGCATGAAAGTCCATGTGGCTCTTGAGAAATCATCTACAATGGTGAGCATGTAGGGAGTACCAGTAGGAGTATATTGTTTATAAAGGCCCCAGATATCGATATGTAACAGATCGAAGATGGAACTGGTATGAATGTGAGAATTCTGAAAAGTCAGCCTACTTTGTTTAACTTTGCGACAAATATCACAGGGCTGTAAAGACTTTATGGTTGAATTGCTGCACAATCGACTAAGAAAATCCAAATGTTGTAAACATTGATAAGAAGCATGTCCCAGTCTATTATGCCAATTAACAATTGAAACAGAAAAGGCTTTATTCACAGGAAACAACTCATCACTAAGTCTCAGTTTCTCAGTAGGCAACTTATTACAAACTTTTCCTTCTCTATTACAATTTTCAAACTCATCTTCCAGAAAACTATTATCATCTAACGTATACAACTTCCCATTCAGTTTTCCAATTGTTATAGTCCTGTCATTCTTCAGGTCCTGTAGGGAACAATGGGTAGAATAAAAAGTGAATTTAACTCTGGCTGTTTGTGTTAACTTTGGGACGGATAAAAGGTTAAATTTGAATGTAGGAATATGTAGAACATTGGTTAGAAATAGTTTTTGATTTATAGTGATGGATCCAATGTGCTCAACCTGTTTAATGGATCCATCAGGTAAGCAGACAGCAGTGGATTTCGTAACAGGTAAAATGTTTTAGTGGCACCGGTATCAATTATCTAAGTTCTACTTCCAAAATCATCAAGAGATGTAAAAGCCAAATGTTGAGAACACATACCTGAATAGTCATTGAGATGTGCAAAATTAATTTGATTTCCATTATCTATCAGCAATTTTCCTTTGAGCATTTTCATCAATTCCTGTTGCACAATGTCTGTGATATTACCAGACGATACCTCATTCTGTTGATTCATGATAGGTCCTTTCGCTTCTAGATCAAGTGGTGAATCATTCATATTTATCACATTATTTGCCATGACTCTGCCTCCAAACTCCTTAGCCCTTTGTTCTTTGAATCCTTTGTACCAATCCGGATAACCAATTAATTTGAAGCAACTTTCCTTTGAATGACCATTCACATGACAATGCTCACAGAATGGCATTTCTCTGTCAAAATTATTAAATCTTTTATTGCTTCCTCTTCCAAATGTAGTATTACTTCTTCCAGCAATAAACCTGCCATTCCAGCTTCCTCTACCTCTGACGTATCCATTTCCTCTGTGACTGTTTATTGATGCCATCATAGCAACATTATCAGTGGCTTCTGGGTAAAGAACATGCACCTCCCTCTGTTTTTCAACTCTTAAAACCATAGAGTAAGCTCTGTTGACTGATGGTAAATGATCCATCACCAACAATTGATTTCTTATATTATCATAAGTGTCGTTTAGTCCCATCAGAAATTGCATAAGCTTATTGAATGAGGCAAGATCAGATACCTCCTTCGCAGCTCCACAAGTACAGATTGGAATAGGCATCAGACATGTGATTTCATCCCATAACTTTTTGAGTTTAGTGAAATATTTTTCAACTGACAATGCTCCTTGAGTTGAACTACTAATCTCTCTTTGTAACTGGTAAAGTAAAGGTCCATTGCATTCTCCATACCTTTCCTCTAATTCTACCCATAAATCTCTGGCAGAAGTAGTGTAGATGAATGCATCTACGATTTCCTTTGATATAGAATTCAGAATCCAAGATCTAACCATACAATCTACTCTAATCCATTGATCAAATTTTGTAGAAGTCTCAGCTGGTTTCTCGCATTTTCCATCGATGAAACCTAATTTCAATTTCGCACCAAGTGCAATTTTAATCGATCTACTCCAACTCAAATAGTTTTTACCTGTTAAAGGTGAAGTAAGTAATAACATCCCTGGGTGATCTGATCCTTGCAGATCCAATGGATCTCCATTGTTGTAATCCTTCTCGGAAGCTCCTTGTTCTGTGGGTAAAGCTTGGGTTCGTTCATGAGTGATCTCCGTTGCCATAATAGATGATATACTGAGCTCAGGATCTGGGTAACTGAAGCTCTGATACCATATTGAATTTTGGAATAAGGATTTTGTGCAGCCAAAATTACTGCAAGTTTCCCAGTATATTATTTCATCTAAACGAAGATATTAATCAACGTAGAGAATTCAAAGTTATTTATACAAGAGACTGACCAATGAAAATAGGACACGTGGATAAACCAACTAACTAACTAAGGGAAGTAAAAACACGTGAATAGAAAGAAGAAAAGCTGAAACTGAAAACTAAATTCTACACCATCCTAGCCTGAATATATGTTGAAAACTTATCTGAACGAACGGAGCCACTGTAGAGCTACACAATCAATCAATCAAGTGTGATGTGCAACTTGACCAATGCGAGGCATGTGACATAGGCCAATTGAGAAAGATGCCGCTCACCTGAAAATATATTAGAGCGGAGTGATATATCACCTTGGATAACAATACTTAGAGCGAGGTGTCTAAAGGCATGGCCTAATCACCACGAAAAGCACATGTGAAAGATGCAATGTAAGTAGGTTTTTGCTTAGTTGGATGTCACGTGACCTTCCTTCTATTGAAGCAAAGGCATAACAATATTTACACCATAATTTTTATTTGTTGTACCACATTTTAATTGCACTTGAAGTTTTCAATATTTGCTCAATATATATCAGTTATGTCCCTAACTTTTGCTATCGAATTTTTATCTTCAACATTTCATCAAGTAGCACATATTGTCCTTAATGATAGTTTAGAGCGAAAAAAATTGAGGAAACATGTGCAAAAATGCGATATGTTAAGGACCTTATGTGTAATTAGAATGTTTAGGAACAAATAAAAATTGTGGTGTGAATTATAACTACCCATATACAATTTATGATTTCAAAAAAAAAAAAAAACACCACGGGAATAAAAGCAGTTGGGTAATTTATATAATTTTAAAAATCTGAATAATTTTGAATACGGGTTTATGGAGAGACTAATGTTTAGCATCAATAATTGATTCACGTAATTTCTATTTTAATTATGTCCAACATACACATACCAATTTTTTTATAAATCTTCTTCTTCGTGAATTTACTTTTGTGGCATCTACATTACCCTCGATAAGGAATTATAGAAAATGATTGGAATTCTTCCCCCCACAAGTTTCCTTTATAACCAAGATTGATTAAATTCAAGCAACATTTTGATTGAATCAAAATTATTAGGGTCCATTCCATTTGAATTTCACTTTTCAATTTTCAATTTTTTGTCTTGAGAGTCCATTTTACTATTGCTTAAAAACGATTTGTTTCGTGAAATAGAAAACTAGTAAATACGTTTAGATTATAATTTTGAAAAATCATTTTATGACACTTTATTCGATTAATTTGATTGTTCAGTAATAAAAAAAATTTACGATTATATATTATCAAGTAATATATAAGTTTCAAAGTCGGTGAATCTTATAATATATTTTTTTCGCTACAAAAGTAAATACAAATAAATAAAAGATTGAGTTGCCAAAATATAGGAAATCAAAAAAATAAGAATTAATTACCTGTATTAAAAAAAATTTCTTTTTTATTAAATAAATATTTTCATATTTTTTGTTTTTATACCAATAAAAGCTTGAACTTTTTTTTTTATTTTTTTATAATTTATTTTAATTTTAAATTTTAAATATTTAATATTATTTTTTAGAAATTTAATTAAAATTTTATTTAAGCCCGTATTTCCCATGTTTTGACTATTTTCATTAAAAAAGTCAAAAATATATTTTGAGTATTATGTTATTAATTTAACTTTTTTTTCGAAAATTCATTTTCAAAGACACCTGACCAAACAAATTTTGAATATTTTGCGATATTGAAAACTGAAAATTTCTTGAAAAAAACAAAATTAACGCCCCTCTTAGTTTCATAATCAATCAAAATTCTTGAATGTTTTTTTCCTTTTTAAGTCCAAATTCTTGAAATCTAATATACAAGGCTAACAAGAAAACATTAGTGCTTAAACATTTACAAGGATGCAATTGACATGCAGCTACTTCTTTGGAAAATCAAATATTCGTTCTTTATCGACTAACAATAATCCAAACATATTTTATTCTGTAGTAAACCCAAAAAAGTCGAAAAGAGGCTACTTAAAAGATCCTAACTTTTTATTTGATAGTACTGTAGTGAAAAAGATTTTAACTTTTTTTCTGTAACCCTTACTGGTGCAGTTTAACAAAGCCAATTCTAGACACATTTTTTAACTTCTCAATATATATACAAGAATTTTGGAAAGGCTGAATCCTCAAAACCAAGAATTCGCATTACATAAACGACATGAAATGTTCTAATTCAGTCCAAGTTGTTATAATTATTAAGCAGACAAACAAAAATTCTTCCACCCCAATGTGTCGTTGAAATTGAAGACAATCAGACAATATTTTCATATTGTACAACGTTAAAAGAAATCTTGTATTTGATTTGAAATATTACACAAAAAGACACACCGTAAGCTTTAATTTCTTCTAGGAAAGTGTAAAGTGGAAGTAGAGAGGATTCTCTCTTTTTATAAAGAAAGAGATATTTGCATGGTGTGTATTATGGACCAACAAATTGTGCACGGATATCTTGATCATGAAAGTGAATAGGAAAATCTCTCAAATTAAGAGACTTTTTCAAGATTGAGATTTTTTAGGTTTAATGTTTCAATGATCGAAATATGTTCTGCTTTTAACTCTTTTTTGTCCAAGTGAATTGGATTGATCATTCATGTATATCAAGTTCTTCGTCACATTGATATTAGAGGAGTAAAGAATAGATTATTAACTTCAATATTTTCTTTCTCTAACGAAAATTCATTTTGGCTATTGAAGTTCATTTTGTTTTCAAATTAATCAATAAACTAAGTTTTCCGAACTTAAAAAAGAGTTACAATTTTATCATCTCATCAATGTCTATTAGTTTGATTAAAGCAAAAGTTTGCGTGACACTTTAGCTAGAAAAAATAGAATACAATGCTATTATTTCTGTTTCTTAAACTAAGGGCGTGGACGTAGTGACCAAGTTGTAATAAAATTTGAACTTAATAACCAATTTGAAATAAAATGAAGTTTAGTAACTAACATGAACTTTCAGTAAAAGTTATTTCAACACTAGTGTATTTACCTCTCATGTAAACCAGCTTTAGCCCTTATTTGGTATAGATTTTTTAAAATTCATTGTTCTCAAAATTTATTTTCAATCATAAATTCTCTCAATAAAATAATTTTGCATGTGAACTTGCAATTTTTCTTACTTTTTAATAGCACATTCTCTAAAAATATCATTTAAATGTTTTAGATGAGAATTTTATACTAAGTCAAACAGGATGATACATTTCTCTAAAAAGAGATTCCAATTTCGAAAAAGAGGAATTTAAATTGTTTATTTGGCAAGTCAGGTCTTTCAAACAATATAGACATGATTGATTGGTCAAGAATCAAATTCCTATACAATATGTGCCAAGATAAGATATTTTTTACTATTATATAAATTTAAACTGAAAATAATTTTTGCCATTGATAAAATAATATCAATAAATATCGATATATTTATATAATTTTCTAAATGCAAGAAAGATGCAGTGACAAACAAAATAATAAAAACTCGTTGATACACTTCAATACCGAAAATCTGATGTAAAATTAGTACTACTCTTCATAGTTTTTGTTGAGCTCATTTTTTGTAAGAATAACGTGGACAATAGAAGTCGGGTTCACTCGCGTCCACACAAACAAATTCCAACACGTTTTGATTGAAGACTTGGATGGAAAAATTTACTGTATATGGACATGGGAGATGTTCCATGAAGCGAAACAAAAATGTTCAGACACCAGCGATATATTTAAAGATGATTGTATATTAATAATTAATCACAAACAACTCAACTAGAGCAAGTTAATCTAAACTCAAGCAAACAAGAATGTGAAATAAATAAGAGTGAGGACCGAGAGTGGCTTCAAGTGTAAAGAGTTGCATTAGATTCAAATGTTACAAGAGTTACTATTTATAGAGTTCTGGTCGAAGTGGTAACCGTTGGATAAGAATTATGTAGCCTCATCTCACCGGTCAAAGCCTCACATCACTGGCATGCTACGCATTTAGTACGTTGACAACGGTTCAGCCACCCTACAACCTAGGTGATAATCTTGACATTCATTATTACAAACATTACATCAATCGTTCCTATAGATGGTCTGCAGATCCTCTAAGTGCTAGCGAGGGTTTCGACCAAAGGGAGCTTCGGTTTCTTCTGTAACTTCTTCACTTCTTTCCGTTGAGGTCTTCATTGACTTTGTTAACTTTGATTCATATGTCCACGTGATCTTAAACATCGGTGGTGAAGCGTAACAATAGTCCCCCAAGTCTATGCATGATTATTCATATGATGCATTGACTTCTTTTATCAAAATTTTAGGACTTGTGTGAAGTACTTATCGAGGGTGTTATCTAGAACTTTGAAATAGGGAAAACCTTCGCCTTGTGATCACTGAAATTTTAAATATAAAGCTGAAGTTGTTATTGTCCGAAGCTGTGTACTTCAAAGCTTTTAATTTTTTGAGGAATGTTGGGGGGATTAGCTGAGGTCTATTTAGCCGAGGATGTTTACCCTGTAGTGATTTGGTATAGTTGAGGCATTGCCGAAGCTATTTATGTTGGAGTTGAAGTATAATGCTTTTGTTATTACTAAGGCTCTAATGTATTAATTCCGAAGAGGTATATTTTTTGAAACATTAGGAAAACGAGATGTCCTTAATTATTGTGTCCAAATGATTAGCTGTCTGTACGTTTTCAAGAAAAGACAGATAAAAAAGTTCAAATTTCCATACACGAAACCGTCGCCACATTTAATGAGTAATGATGACTCCTGCAGGCGTGTTTGTTGGGAGGCAGATGCGTGTGCGCGTGTGATTCAAAAGCTCTAATCGGAACTGTAAAATACGAAACAACAGACGTTATGGATGGTTCGATTGAATTTCAAATGAATGATTGGATGATTAGGATCCAGATTCAACGGCTAAGGTTGATGACCTTTACCTTGTAAGAAGCAAATCCTTAAGTTCCTGAGTTCTTTACTTTGCAAAAGGAAATTTTCATACTCTCTTCTTTCCATTCTTAGAACTTTTTAAGACCTTTTTCTGGCCATTTCTAAGTTCAGTGGTCTTTCCCGTTCTTTCCTTGCTTTTGTGAGTATCTTTTATATTTCGTTTCTCTTTAATTTTTCTTGAAATCATGAGTTCTTCAAATTCTGGTGGGGAGAATACTCGAGTGTTGTAGCCTGTGAAATTGGTGTGACCATTACCAATATTGCCGACCTGGTCTAGGCCATTAGGGAAGGCCAGAGCGTGCTGACCATGAGGGAGGGTCTCTTAGATTATGAAGCCGGTTGTTGGCTACCAAGTTCAGTCGAACGTCACCGTCGCCGACCTCGTAGATATTAGGGAAAAGTATATCATCCATCATACAATTGAACTTCTAGCCCCGACATCTAAAGATGGGGCTTGCCTTCCTAAACAGGGGTGCATAGCAATATCTTCTGAAGAGGAGACTTCGTCTGCCCCTTCATCCATTCTTTAGGGTTGCACTTAGGTTGTATCAATTAGCACCTACCCAACTTGTTCCAAACGCCTGGGCCCAACTAGTTGGGACTTACTTTCTATGGAAAGTGAATTTCCTTGGTGATGATATGCCTCTACATATGTTTCAAACAGTTTTCCAACCTAGGGTTCAGGGAAAGGATGATTTCAAGGGTTGGTACTCCTTATGTCCATAAGTGGCCTATTCTTCATTTGTCATAGGCCTTCATTCCTTCATCAAAGGGTGGAATGAGACATGGTTTTGGGTGAGGGAGAAATGACAAACTTGTGAGGGTGATAGGGTCCATCAGTTAAGTGTTCCCACCTACTATTAAGAAGCGCGTGAGTGTCCATTTGATTCATGCAACACGTCATTATATATTTTTTTACGTTTTTATACTGTATTCTAACTTTTTTCATCATGTAGGTTTGGTTTATTGTTTTGACCTTTCTGAGGCTGAGCAGGGTGTAATGGAAGACGTCTACTGTCGTCATCTATCATTGCACGACTTTGAGCGTCTTATTTCCCACCAACGATTTTACGAAGAGTTCAATTTGATGGCCCAGAGAGGTAAAAGTTCAGATCTCGTTATCATTTTGTAAGGGTATTTTGCTGACGCCCATTTCTCCTTGTAGACAATTTCGAGATAATGAAGTACCTTTTCCCGGACATGGCTTCTATTCTCGCAGCTACCTCTACGGCCACGACATAAACCCTCATTTGCTACAGCCAAGCAGATCCAGGTTAAGGTCGAGAAGATTAACAGAGATACTGTTGAAAGTGAAGGTCATCCTCTGCTGATAAGTGTAGTTTCTACACTTTATTCGAGATCCTAAATGATGATATCTTGTTAATTTTTGGGCAAATTAGGGACTAATTTGTGTTATATTGTGTTTTGTAGGTAAAACTCGATATTTAATGAAGAATTGGAGAAAAGAATGCAAAAATAGTGAAAAATGACGAAATCCAAAAGTTGGGGACTAAATTGCATATAATTCAAAGATGAAACAAGCGACAAAATGAAGATTTAATTGGAGGAATTTGAGAGCTAAAAGGACCAAATCACAAGTGAAAATGATAAAAAATGCTTTGCGAAAAGTTCAGGTACCAATTTACACAATTGACCCCAAAATGTGAAGCTATGCATATGCATAGCCTACAGGCCATACGTAAATAAGATTCTATTATAGGCCAACTGAAGCTAAAATCATTCTACTATACGTACACTCAATTTATACTATGCGTAAGCATAGCTTTCCGGCTAGGAAAGACCTTTTTTAATTTTTCTTATTTCGGCAAATTTTAGTATGATATCTTTTGTACCATTTATAACCTAGAATTTGTCTAGAGCGTAAAAAAAAACTCATTAGACCTAAAAAAATCATAGATTCTAATCAATTTTGGAGGTGAAGAACAACGCTAACAACATGGAATCAAGGTGAATTGCATAAGATAGTAAAAATTCTTCATCCAGATTCAAGACTCACATAAAAAATGTGGAAAATTCCTAATTTTTCATTATTTCTTCTTTCCAGGTGATTATATTCCAATTTCTTCTTTTGTAATTTAATTCTAAACATGCTAGGCTAGTTTTTTCAATTGTATTGGATGAGTGTTTGAACCCTATTTTCATTTATATCAATTCAAGATATTAATTTAAGAAGTCATTGTGTTGTTTGACTGATTTACATAGTCATTGCACTATTTGGTTATTTTGGCCATCAATTGAATAGTTAGTTGCTTATTGTAGTATAGGAACACTCACAATAAGTCTAGAACACGGTAAAATCAACATGTGTAGTTAGAATTAGGAATAATATCTTTCACACATTCAATCTTATTGATACTCTAAACTAAATGTACGACTTTCATATGAATTCGGAATAAAAATAAGATTGTCTCGTGTTGGTCATAGGTTGGTGTATTTTGGGAAATAGAATTTAACATATTTACTTTATCGGTTGTCAAGAATGGATGAATTGAATAGATTGATTATTGAGAATTAAAATAGATGGAAATAGGGACATACATGAATCCAATACAAGTATTCACATTAGATTAATTAATCACTTATTATCGCTTTCTTTGAGTAAAATTAGAATAAATAACAAACAAATTACCGCTATTTTGATGTCACCACATTTCGAATTTAATAGTATAATTTAATAGTAGTTATTGAACTACAAATTAGACCATATTCCTCGTGGGAACGATAATATTAACTCACAAATCTTATTACTTGTACAACGACCCTGTACGCTTACGGGTTTCAACATAACAAGTTTTTGGCACCGTTGTTGGGGAATAACAAATTTAATTTAGTTTATATTAAGTTCAATTATTATTATTATTATTATTATTATTGTTGTTGTTGTTGTTGTTGTTGTTGTTCTTTTTAGGCTTTAATTGAGATACTTACTCTTTTCTTATTTCACTCTTCGCAGGCCTCTACCGGTTTATGCAAGAGCCGGACGAGATCAAGATCCTCCCTATAGATCCTGAGATCGAAATAACATTCAAGCAACGCTGAAGACAATAGAGAAGTGTAAAGGTAATGGCTGAAAATCAAAATCAAAATCAGATTCATGATGCACTACAGGAAGTAGCACTTCCAGTTCAACAACCACTTCATGCTCAACCGATTTTGTCTAGGATTATGTTAATCCAATGTTGATCCAGTTCAACCTCCGATCATCTACCCGCCCTTTGGAAAAGCTAACTTCCACATCCGACCATATGTCATAAACCTCTTCCAAAATCATCATGACATCAGGTTCTGTGGAAAGGCCACGAAGAATCCTCATGAACACATACAAGCCTTTATCATGCTGTGCGAAGTGATCAACCACGAGGAAATGTCACAAGATGCATTTCAAATGCTTCTATTTCCTCACACTCTAAAGGAGGCCGTAAAAGCATAGATGTTTTCTCAACCTCCTAGGGAGTATACAATCATGGAATGACATGGTTCAAAAATTCACCATAAAGTTCTTCCCTCAAACTCGAGTTCATCAAATCCAGAATGAAATACATATATTTAAATAGAAGGATCTCGAGAGCTATATAGAAGCATGGGAACGATACAAGAGTTTGTACAGGAAGTGTCCTAATCTAGACATTCTTAAGCAAGCCAAGTGTACCTCTTCCACTACGGTATACGTCGGGAGTTCAAAAACATGGTAGATACTTCAGCGAGAGGATCGATAATGACTATAGACATGGACGATGTTAATGAGCTCTATGAGATAATTGCAAAAAATCAATCGATGTAGCAAGCGACAAGGAATCCAGAGGAAAACAGTTGGTATGCATAATGTGGACGTAGTGACAACGTGGGCAATACAGATAGAGACAATAATGAGAAAGCTTGACATTTTGACCCATTTTATGAATATGGTACAAACTCCAACTCCAGTGTGTACGGATTGTGGGTCTAATCACATCACTACAACCTGCCATTTGGCTTCTACTCATGTGGATTAGCCAGCAAAGGTCAGCTATACATAAAACTTCTAGAGGCAGT